>JARVZY010007616.1:0-22544 GCA_030686995.1 Artemisia argyi | reverse complement strand
CGTGCAAAAATGAATAATACGTATATAAGTATGTAATAAAATAGTGATTAGAAGGTTTCACCTCACCTTAAAAGGTGGAGTAAAACAAGACGTATGGTTCATGTATATGGTTCAACGTGTTGTGGTTCACTTCTCGTCCTTCCAAGGTTCAAGTAGACTCCAAGCTTGCTTCCTAGGTTCGTCTTGAAACGTGGTACACTTGAGAATCCTTTCGTCCCTCTCTAGCTCCTTTTCGTTAGTATTTTTGGTGGTAGTGGTACGTATGAGGGTATGTAGTGATGTAAGGTTTATATAGGCTGAACTTTGAAGTGTAGAAACAAGATAGGTTCACATGAGTGAAGATTGCATGTTAGGCGAATAGTATCACCATTCACAATGCCCAATCGAAGGTTTACATTGCTAAGATTTCGTGTGATTTGTTCCTGCTCACTCCTGACGCATTCTTACATTTACATTGTTCATTTAGATGGGATTGGAGAGCAATGGGTGGTGCTAAGGAATGTCTTGACACGTTTTGTAGTTATCTCCATGGGAGTGTTCATGGTTTTGCTTTGGACGTTTTTGTTGTAGTAAACGAGGGTGAGTAAGAAACGTTTATGTCTCGTGTGGTTCTTGGGTACTAGGTAAATCGAAATGGGTAATAATAGTTATTTGTTATGTGTAAAAATCGTGTAATAATAGGGTACGTTTGGAGTGTCGAGGTTAGCCGAAAATCAAAACAAAATAAAAAAAAACAAGGGTGCGTTTTGGGCTTGTAGCTGGGCTAGTGGTGGTGTCGGCCCAAGCAAAGGAAAAAGAAATAAAAAGAGTCCGTTTGGTTATGTAATTGGATTCGTGGCCCATTGGGTGTTGGGGGCCCACCTGGGGTGTCTCGATTATCGTGTCGGAGTTCAAAAATATTAGTGAGCGTTCTCGGGAAGTTTTCGTAGGCTCCGGGAATATATAAATATTGTACCTTAAATATACGAAACGTATATTATAAAAATATAACGTTTAAAATATATATATTCGCGATAATTTAGACTATCTAGGTTTGTGTGCAAGCAATGTTTCTAAGCAAAAGATAATTCAAAGTTTCACCGTTGTGATTTATATATCAAGTCTAATAGAAAAAAAAAATTTATACGTAAAAGTGGTTATTTAAATAACGTAATAACTTGTAAGTATTTACTAACCGTTGGGGAAAATTACGAGAGGCTACAGTACATACATCTTACAGTGAATTCCGTCCCGGAATTCGAGTTTAGGAGAGTTGCCAAAGGTGTCTTAAGAGAAGAGGTGTGGGTACTTGGTGCGAAACTGGTCCTCGCGTTCCCAAGTATACTCTGGTCCTCGTTTAGAGTTCCAACGAACTTTTATGATAGGGATACGGTTTTGTTTCAGTTGTTTGACTTCTCTATCCATGATTTCTACTGGTTCCTCGGTAAAAATGAGTTTGTCATCAAGTTGTAATTCTTTCAATGGAATGACCAAAGATTCATCGGATAAACACTTCTTGAGATTTGACACATGAAAAGTGTTGTGAATTCGGCTAAGTTCCTCGGGTAGTTCAAGTTTATATGCCATGGGTCCAATTCTTTCTAGGATTTTGAATGGGCCGATGTATCTTGGGTTTAACTTTCCCCTCTTTCCGAATCGTATCATTCCTTTCCATGGTGATACTTTTAACATAACTTTATCTCCAATCTGAAAATCCATGGGTTTTCTTTTTAGGTCGGCGTAACTTTTCTGTCGGTCTCTAGCGGTTTGTAAACGTTGTTTGATTTTGATGATTTTCTCGGTTGTCTCATGAACTAGATCCGGTCCTGTGAGTTGTATTTCTCCGACTTCTGCCCAGCAAACGGGTGATCTACACTTTCTACCGTAAAGTGCTTCGAATGGTGCTGCCTTGATACTGGTATGATAACTGTTGTTATATGAGAATTCTGCCAACGGTAAGTGTTTGTCCCAACCTTTTCCGAAGTCTATAACACAAGCGCGTAGCATATCTTCTAAGGTTTGTATTGTTCTCTCACTTTGACCATCGGTTTGTGGGTGATAGGCTGTACTCATATCCAGCTTTGTTCCTAAAGCTTTTTGCAATGATTTCCAAAAATGAGACGTGAAACGACTGTCACGATCTGATATAATGGAAATCGGCACTCCATGTCGTGACACAATTTCTTTCAGATATATCTGAGCAAGTGTGTCCATTTCATCAGTTTCTTTGATTGGTAGGAAATGAGCTGACTTGGTGAGACGATCAACGATAACCCATATCGTATCGTAGCCAGTAGTGGTTTTGGGAAGTTTGGTGATGAAGTCCATTGTAATACGTTCCCATTTCCACATGGGGAGTTCAGGTTGGGTGAGTAATCCGGAGGGTTTCTGGTATTCTGCTTTTACTTTTGAACATGTTAGACATTTACTGACGTACTCAGCGATGTCGGCTTTCATATTCGGCCACCAATATAGTTTCTTAAGATCTTGGTACATCTTGTCGGAACCTGGGTGAATGGAGTATTTTGACTTGTGAGACTCATGCATGATAAGGTCACGAATACCTCCGAAGAGAGGAATCCAGCTTCTTTCCTTGAAACAAAGCATTCCATTTGATCTTTTCACAAATCCGTTTTCGTTTTCTGGCATGCCAAAAATCTTTTCAATTGGTCGATTTTCTTTCTTGAGAGCTTCGCTCTGGGCGATAATGATTTGTGTTGGAAGGGGTGAACAAATAGTCATGCCTAACGATCTAACCCTGAGAGGTTTTAGTCTTTCTTTTCGGCTTAGTGCATCTGCTACTACATTAGCCTTTCCTGGGTGATAACGGATTTCACAATCATAATCACTAAGCAATTCTAACCAACGGCGTTGTCTCATGTTTAAATCCTTTTGATCTAGGATGTGTTGGAGACTTTTGTGATCTGTAAACACGATACACTTAGTGCCGTATAGATAGTGTCTCCATAATTTAAGAGCGAATACTATTGCTCCTAGTTCTAGATCATGGGTTGTGTAATTTTCCTCATGTTTCTTCAGTTGACGTGAAGCATAAGCTATTACCTTATCTCGTTGTATCAAAACTGCACCTAAACCATGGTACGAAGCATCACAATATAGCTCGAAATCTTTGTTTCCTTCGGGCAATGCTAGTATTGGAGCTTTACAAAGCTTTTGTTTTAACAGTTGGAAGGCTGATTCTGCTTCTTGTCCCCAGATGTACTTTTCGTTCTTTTGGGTCAACTTGGTCAATGGTTTTGAGATTTTAGAGAAACCTTCAATAAATCTCCGGTAGTAACCTGCAAGACCTAAAAATTGACGTACTTCTGTGGGAGTTGTAGGTGATGACCACTCTTTAACTGCCTCTATTTTTGCAGGATCCACGTGGATACCTTGACTACTGATTATGTGTCCCAAAAATTGCACCGTGGGAATCCAAAAGTCGCATTTTGAGAATTTCGCGTATAACTTTTCCTTCCTAAGTAACTCTAGGATTGTTCTTAAATGATTGGCATGTTCCTCTTTGTCACGAGAGTAGATCAGAATGTCGTCAATGAATACTATCACGAATTTGTCCAAATATGGCTTGCATACTCGGTTCATTAGGTCCATAAACACAGCGGGTGCGTTTGTTAGACCAAATGGCATTACCTGAAATTCATAGTGTCCATAACGGGTTCTGAAGGCTGTCTTGGGAATATCTTCTTCTCGAACTCTCAATTGATGGTATCCCGACCTTAGATCAATCTTCGAGTATACACTCGATCCTTGTAATTGATCAAACAAATCGTCTATTCTGGGTAAAGGATATCGGTTCTTTATAGTGAGTTTGTTTAACTCTCGGTAATCTATGCACATTCGGAATGATCCGTCTTTCTTTTTAACAAATAGAACTGGGGCTCCCCAAGGTGATGAACTTGGTCTAATGAAACCTTTATCGGATAATTCCTTTAGTTGTTCCGATAGTTCCTCCATTTCGGAAGGTGCCAACCTGTAAGGTGCTTTTGCTACTGGTGCCGCTCCAGGCACTAGTTCAATTTGGAACTCTACTTGACGAGTCGGTGGAAGACCGGGTAGATCTTCAGGGAATACTTCGGGGAATTCCTTAACGATAGGTACATCTTTAAGTTGTTTCTTGGTTAACTTACTTTCCGTCACCTGAACCATGAATACATGACATCCTTTGTTCATGTATTTTATCATTCTGAGGCATGAGATGATTCCGTATCGGTTTTTATTCTTGTCGCCATGGATAACGAGGGTTTCATTCTTAAAAGGAATGTGTATGGCTTTCTCGTCACAATGAATCTTAGCATGATGTTTGGATAACCAATCCATTCCGATGATAGCATCAAAACTACCGAGTTGGACAGGCATTAGGTCAATAGGAAAAGATTCTCCTACGAGGGTTAAGGTACAATCCTTTAAAACAGAGTTGGTGCTAATTAAGTTTCCATTGGCCATTTCTATCTCGTACGTGGTGTTTAGCTTAGAAGGGTTAGAGTTAATGAAAGGGGCAAACGTATCTGACACGAAGCTCTTATCTGCTCCAGAATCAAATAATACTCTAGCATTATGATGATTTAATAAGAACGTACCCGTGACAACGTCGGGGTTTTGTGGTTCATTTTCATTTCCCATCACGTATGCTCTTGCTCGTGCAGTGTTCTGACCATTTCCTTTTGGACAGCGGTTCTTGAAGTGTCCGGTTTCTCCGCATGAGTAACATGTTGGTGCTATTGGTTGTAGGTTGCTGCCGGTAGCAGGGGTCCTACAATCTTTTGTGGCATGACCTATCCTTTGGCATTTATGGCATTTTACTGTACAAGCACCATTGTGATGAAGCTTGCATCGGTTGCACTGTGGCTTAGTACCTTGGTATCCATTGCCATTGGTTGCCGTAAATACCTTAGGAGGTTCTTGTCGTTGGTTCTGCTGTTGATGATGCGGGTTCTTGTTCTGGTGTTGTTGTTGGTTGATCCTGTTGTTGTTGTTGTTGTTGTGATGGTTGTTGTTGCGATGGCCGTTGTGGTAGTGATTGTGGTTCTGATGGTGGGTGGTTCTTCTGTCATCGAGCTTTCTTTTGAGTTCGTTGCACTTGACTTCGCGGTCTAGGAGTTTTTGTGCTAACTCCATTGCGACTTCTAGTGATGGTGGGTTGGATGCTGTGACATTTCCTTCAATATTCCGGGGAAGACCTTCAATATACTTCTCCAGAGTTTTCTCTAAATCTGGTATGATAGAAGGACATAATGCCATTAGCTCGTGGAATCTCCTGTTGTAAGCCCTAAGATCGATTCCTTTGACTGCAAGGACATGGAATTCGTCTTCCAGTTTTCTTATTTCGGATCGAGGACAGTACTTCTTTAGGATTTTGGCTTTGAATTCCGTCCAGGAGAGTCGGTATGCTGCTTCTGTACCTAAAGTTTGAGTTGTAGCGGTCCACCATGACAAAGCGTCATCCATTAAGGTTCCTGTGGCAAATGTGACCCTGTTGTTTTCTGAGCATCCACTCCTTTGGAATACCGTTTCGCATCTCTCGAACCAATGGGCGAGTTTAGTTATCCCTTCAGTACCCATGAAGTAAGTCGGCTGACAAGCCATAAAATCTTTATAGGTACATTGGCGAGGTGCGGGAGCAACATTTCTTGTCGGTTGTGCGTTAGCATTTGCTTGTTCGGCTAAGGCTGCATTGATTCCATTGGTGATTGCTTGTTGGATTTCTTCCGGGGTCATGGTTGCTGCTGAGGTAGTGGTCGCGGTTCTCTTAGGTGCCATATTCCTAAAAATGAGAGTATATTTTCAGAATTTTCATAATAACCATCTTGTGTTAGACTATTTAGTAACATCAATAGGTTCAAAGTTATAATAGTGTCACATATATCACGATGCAATATACGATATCATAACACTTATGAAAATAAAGCAAACATAACATCATTGATTAGATTGTCGTTTTGAGTTTACACCACTTATTTATTCTTGTTGACATATCTTTAGGACATTCAAGTACAAGTTATTACTGTGATGTGGGTGAGGCTACGTTGACAATCTATGGCATTCTAGGGTTTTCCTTGGTTATCATCAAGACGACGTTCTAGTTCCTGAATTTTGGCGGCCATGGTTTCTATGATTTGGTCTCGGTCTCTCTCCCTAGCTTGTGTTTCTTGTTGTGCACGTCGCAGAGACATGACTTGGGCTCTTGTGGTGTCGAGAGCTTGATCAATGTCACACATGATGTCCTTGTTTATGGTGTTAGCAGAACAAAGTAATCCGATGAATTCCATAGCTTCACCGAATTGGGTACTTAGTTGTTCAATCATGGTTCCCATCTCTAAGTGTTCCATCACAAGTTGTTCTATCTCAGCTGACATGACTTCTATCAGTTCATTAGGGATGTTGTTCACCAAGGTGGCTATGGCGTCTAACCTGTCTTCATGTCTTACTAACCTAGCTGCCAAGAGTGGTATGGTATGGTGAATGGGTTCTCCAGTGACTGGAAGGATCTTAGATGCAGCAAATGATGACCTTTCACCAAGTTCTCTGTTGGTGGGAGTACCTTCTTGAGATCTCCAATACTTAAGGATTGGTAGTAGAAATGACCATTTGAGAGCATTGACCCGCTTACGAGCCTTATGGTTGGTTCTTGCATAATAGTAAGGATCTGAGGAGGTAGGACGAATCTGGTAATTCCTTGGTTGATAAGGCAGAGGAGCACTGGAAGTTTTCACAGGTGGTGGACTGTTGATGGTTACTGGTACAGTAGTAGTCTGCTGATAAAATATACTAGGTAGTATCACTGGTTCTGCAGTTGGAGCAACTTCCTTTTTCCATTTAGTATCATCCCAGATGTCTTTTTCTTCAGCATATGAAAGAGCTTTTCCAGCTGTGGCTGGTTCATAAGGCTGGAATGGAGAAGTTTGCTTACTGCGTCTGATTGGACCAGATGATGCTTGAGGTGAAGTAAAGGATTGCTGGCTTTCCTTATTCTTGTCTGTTGTAGGTGACACAGTCATTGGAGCAAGAGTTGGTACAATAGGTGTAGAGCTCTCAGTTTCCGAATCCGATAACAACACAATGAAGTTGGGTTTGGAAGACATGGTACTGTAATAATCCCGATTAGTAAACATAGTTATTAGCAAAATCATAGCATGTAAGCATATATCAAGTTATATAAGTAAGAAATAATGAGAAGTAACTTTTCTACCAGATGTTGGAATGTAGGCACGGAGGGCATGAAGTCGTATTTTGTAAAAATGGTCCAGTTAAAGTGTAGTTATAGTCCAATGTTTAAAAACATCTGGTTCTCTATAACCGTGGCTCTGATACCAATCTGTAACACCCCCAAAAGTCGTTAATAACAGCGGAAGACTTAACATGTCAGCGGAAGACTTTCGGGGTATTACTTCAAGGATCTTTGTCACAATTATAGTAGACAACACAAAGTGAAGTATTAAAGTTTAATTTATTTCAAAATACCAAATATACAAGACATTATTAATTCAAGAACGTGTTTTATTCTGAAGGAAAATAAGTAATTTATTATGGTTCTTGTCATGCTTTTGCCCATTCCGTGCCATCCAGATCCGTCTTGTTTAGTTACCTGAGATAAACATGCTAAAGTCAACATAAAGTTGAGTGATATTCATAGGTTTGAGTTTAAGAGTTTGAATCACAAGTCAAGAATGTATTGTAATCACATACAATCAATATGTTAAAAAAATCAATGTTCCTGTTATTGCCTTAAGCTCATGATACTCAACGATTAACAGCCAATCATAAATGTGAATTATGATGGTAAGTAATAGGCCCCCAAAGATAGGTATTTGTCAATAACCTATTTATAAGAACAATAAAGTGCGCCTGGTGTTTTCTCCAACAACCAAACGAGGATTGTCAATCACTAATAGTACTATCCACAATTATTTACGTTCACCCTTCAGGTGATTAAGGTTCATGATCGAGGGACTTCTGACAATGGTAACTTAAGCAAATAACATTGGCCTGACGGTATTTCAATACCCGGTATAAAAGACTTGTGATTGAGTTTTAAGCATGTATCTCCCCCACGGGAAAATAGTTAAAGAGTGGGCTATGAAATCACCTTAGTAGTACAGTGGTATCGTAGTCTCAACAAAGCAAGGAAACGGCTTCACACAACACAACCTAAAAGATAATGCAAGTTTCAGTTGATAGTCTAAATCTGGTTTTTATCGCGATTACTTGTTATTTAGTTACGAATAAATCTCGTGTTTGTTTAAGTGTCTAAAGTTTAAAAACAACGTTATATATAATTATATCTCGTAAGTAAAAATATCGATGATTGATATAAAGTTAGTTTTTATAACAGAAATAAACGTATCGTTTTACAAGAAATAAATAACGTATTGCTATATCGTTATATAAGTTTTATTCGTATTATATATATATATATATATATAATAAGTTACGTTTTATTATTTATCGTTTTAATATATAATCAAATATATATATATAATAAATATAGAAAAAGTAAATATTTCAATTCGATCCTTAATGTTTTCTCAATTTTACACTTTTTACCCTTAACGGAAAATATTTACGCCGTTAGTCCAAAAGTTATATATATTTACATTTTTAGTCCAAATATCAAATATATGCATTTATTATCCCTAAGTTTTAATATTTACAGTTTATACCCCTTAGAAAACAGTTTTTATGCTTTTCACCCAAGTTTACCCATTTTGACACTTTTAGTCCCTAACTCTCGTACATTTGTAAAAATAGTCCCAACTTTACCAAATTCAAAACTTAACAATTTTATTATTTCATTAAGCTCAAAACATTTAGAAAAGCTTATTTTCGCAGCTTATAAGCTTATTAGTAGCTTATTTCGTTTATTGGGCTTAACGAGCCAAAATAAGGGCCCGTTAAGGTTTAATGATCCAAGAGGTTAGGGGGAACACTAGGTTAGTCGAAATCCATAATTTTAAGTTATAACATCATTTCAAAACAGCTTATTCTCATAACTTATCACAATAAGCTAAAAAGAGCTTTTTGGGCTTATAAGCCCACGTAAAGTTTTTAAGTTTCTGAAAATGGTCTCCATGGCGTTTTACTTTAGGCCTCGTTAGGTGATAAAATCAAATCGTTAGGTCAATTAATTTACCATTTTTGTTAGTGTACCAGGTACATAATTAGATCGTGTAAAAATACTTAGGGGTTGTGTGTCGATTTTAGAAATGGCGAAGTCATAGTGTGTGGTCAAAGCTCATATCGTATAACTTATATATGTTGAAAATAAACTAAGTCTTTTTAAGGTGAAATCGTATAGGTCCAATCCAACTTAGAAACGTGTAATATTTAGTATGTGTATGTTAATATGAGTTCGAAATACTTATAGGGTCTCATTAATGACTTAGTAAACATGCAATACGACTTATAATATATATGTGTTGCGTTCAAGTTTTACGTTTTATTAGTGTAAAGTGTTCGTGCAAAAATGAATAATACGTATATAAGTATGTAATAAAATAGTGATTAGAAGGTCTCACCTCACCTTAAAAGGTGGAGTAAAACAAGACGTATGGTTCGTGTATATGGTTCAACGTGTTGTGGTTCACTTCTCGTCCTTCCAAGGTTCAAGTAGACTCCAAGCTTGCTTCCTAGGTTCGTCTTGAAACGTGGTACACTTGAGAATCCTTTCGTCCCTCTCTAGCTCCTTTTCGTTAGTATTTTTGGTGGTAGTGGTACGTATGAGGGTATGTAGTGATGTAAGGTTTATATAGGCTGAACTTTGAAGTGTAGAAACAAGATAGGTTCACATGAGTGAAGATTGCATGTTAGGCGAATAGTATCACCATTCACAATGCCCAATCGAAGGTTTACATTGCTAAGATTTCGTGTGATTTGTTCCTGCTCACTCCTGACGCATTCTTACATTTACATTGTTCATTTAGATGGGATTGGAGAGCAATGGGTGGTGCTAAGGAATGTCTTGACACGTTTTGTAGTTATCTCCATGGGAGTGTTCATGGTTTTGCTTTGGACGTTTTTGTTGTAGTAAACGAGGGTGAGTAAGAAACGTTTATGTCTCGTGTGGTTCTTGGGTACTAGGTAAATCGAAATGGGTAATAATAGTTATTTGTTATGTGTAAAAATCGTGTAATAATAGGGTACGTTTGGAGTGTCGAGGTTAGCCGAAAATCAAAACAAAATAAAAAAAAACAAGGGTGCGTTTTGGGCTTGTAGCTGGGCTAGTGGTGGTGTCGGCCCAAGCAAAGGAAAAAGAAATAAAAAGAGTCCGTTTGGTTATGTAATTGGATTCGTGGCCCATTGGGTGTTGGGGGCCCACCTGGGGTGTCTCGATTATCGTGTCGGAGTTCAAAAATATTAGTGAGCGTTCTCGGGAAGTTTTCGTAGGCTCCGGGAATATATAAATATTGTACCTTAAATATACGAAACGTATATTATAAAAATATAACGTTTAAAATATATATATTCGCGATAATTTAGACTATCTAGGTTTGTGTGCAAGCAATGTTTCTAAGCAAAAGATAATTCAAAGTTTCACCGTTGTGATTTATATATCAAGTCTAATAGAAAAAAAAATTTATACGTAAAAGTGGTTATTTAAATAACGTAATAACTTGTAAGTATTTACTAACCGTTGGGGAAAATTACGAGAGGCTACACGAAAAAATCCATGAGGTTCCCAAGCACATGCTGGAACCCCCTAGCTCCGTCCCTGGTGGTACTACATACACCTTCTCTCATAAGATCATGCATATAGACATCACTTTTTTCTCTTTTTATAAACTTCTATAATTTTCTTCTTCAATGAAACCTTTATGTGGTTGGACTAAACAGTTTTAGATGCAAAAGATCTAGAATGTAAACATTTGGTCGAGGAAAAATGAGATCAAAACCATTAAAAGTTGAAATAAGTAATAAACACAACTTTTTAGGGGAAATTATTTTACCCATGGATTGTTTGTGTACTAAAACATATTTGTAGTGTTAATATATGGTCGCCTTTCTTAAAAAAAAAAAAAAAAATATATATATATATATATATATATATATATATATATATATATATATATATATATATATATACTAGTTTTCGAAGCCCGCCCGATGGGCGGGCATGTCCTATAATTACCGTTGACATAATTTACTACAACGAAAGAAGACGGGTAATCATAAACCGTAGGCTCACATGGTGCCTGTAGGTCCTCAATCTAAGACACTCGGGATATCATATCTAAAGTTACAAAGTGGTACGCAAAAACAAAGTATACAACCAAATAAACTCAAATGTGAAATAAAACTTCTTTTTATATGTTTGTTGTTAATTTTTGCGTAATTACCATCCTTATCACAACAAAGAATTTTCAATCCTTTCTTGAAACACCATCTCCTTTCCATGACTTTTTTAGATAAATAATAAAAGATAACATAACCAAAACCAAAAGGAGATGATATCCATGTATGGATATCAGTAACCAAAACCTCAAAACGCTATGAATTACCCATTTCATACGCAAAATAAATTCAAAATAAAGAAGTTGGAAGTATCAAGTGTGCAAAAAATATTTGAGCGATTGATATCTTAGCCATAATTCAACCATAAAATGAACTAAATATAATTCTAGGATTAATCAAGGTTAAACTAATCCATACATCACATAAAAAAATCAAGGTAATTGATGAGATGTAGATCACAATCATGTGTAACACGTGCCCAGGTTGCTAGTAGCACAGCCCGCCTGATGGATGTAATCTTTGAAATACCCAAATTCTTGTACCAATCCTTCCTTTGGCTTAATTTCAAAGAATTCTCAGCCTTCATAAGTCCTTCCCGAATGCTCGTGTCTTTTTAAAGGTTGGCACAATTACATTATGACAAAGATACATTTAATTGTAGCATCGTGTATAACAACAAACTGAAATATACATCTAATAAACCGTAGGACCATTTTGGGCTTGTTGGTATTTCTCATTAGCTGCTATCATTAGATGTTTGTAAGGTTAGCATTAACAAATATAATTAATAAACATGCAAAGTAGTTAAAGATTAAATGTAAGTGTTTTAGTGGCCATGTCTGGTCTATGTCAAGTGCTATCATATTAGTTTGGCTACTACATTAACATGTTCATGGTCCAACTTAGTTTAGTTTACATATTTTCTATTGGGTTTGTTTGCTCCACCTTGGAATTCTATAGTACTTAAGTGCATAATAAAATTTCAGTCATCCAAATTGGACTAAAATTGTTATGGTGTCAAAATAAGACAAAGAACTGGTACACCTAAAACAATATAATAAAAATACCCATTACTACTAAATTGATATCTTTACATATAATCATAAAACAATATTGGTTGGATTACGTGAAAATGATGGAAGTAGAGGAAAACACATTTACTAATAGAGACACCTGTTGAAAAAGAAGATAAGATGTCATTATTAATAATAACCATTGTCAAAGCTACACTGTATATACTTTTTGCTCTAGTTTTACTTAAATGACCAACCCAAACAGCCCCATAAGCAATCCCAAACAGCTCCCTATAAGCAGTTTGATAAGCAATCCCAAAAACGAAGTACAATCCGCAAACATATTAATAGAAGACATTAGTTCAGGCAAAAGCAAACTATGAGTAGATCACAAAAATAAGTAATTTCAGCCATGGCTGAATATCTACAATTCATCAAAGCCATCTCTACTAACTGAACCGACTTATGTTTATCCTGTAAGCCACAATGTAATGATTTTATTAGTATAAGTTCAAACTCTATAATTCGCGAAGGATGGTTAATTCGCTGTACCCTATCCATGATGGTTAAACTTCTAGGAGTACTGATGTAAATCACTCTCATTTTCTTAGTAAATGATTGTAATTTTCCACTTCACTTTCAATATCTTCACCCTCTTACTCGTTTTTTGTTGTTCTATCGCTAAAGCCATCATTCAGCCTTCCTAGTATTCAGCCAGATAATGGTGGCTTGAAAGATTTTCTGGTACTCAAATCATTGTTGCTGAAATCAGGAGGAACGATACTGAAGTTTGACTAAATAGGTGGCTTAACTGAGTAATTAGTAATCTCGAGCCCAATGGCGTAGGTTGCTTCTGGAGTGCTTATGGCTAAGTGACTGATGGTTGAGCCCATTAGTTTAAGTGATGAAGGTGTCAAGTTGGTGATCACAATCTCTGAACTTATGGCATCTTCTTTTAGAATTACAGTGTGGTTTATTTCAACCTTTTCTTCTGAATTGCTACTGATCAATACCACCTGCAATAAAATAGAAAATTAACTCATTTACACATATACATGCTCATTCAAAGCTATATTTCATTAAGAAGAGATGCGGCAAGATGGTAAACTGGACAATATACGTAATGGTCTAATGTTGCACCCTATTTGGTTACAGATCATAATGGGGCTAGTCAAACTGTTCGTAAGTCAAGTTTGTTCAACAGAAGCCAATCTGGAAGTCTCTTCGCTATACCCAATACTCCATCCATATAAAATAACATAGCTTAGTCCTAACCTGATTTTGTTTATGCTCTAATTATGTACATTACAATGAATTGTATAGTGTATATGAGAAAATATTTAGAACTAAATAGATGCAAGTGATGATGCTTTATACCACACGATAATAGGCACACTTAAGGGGTGTTTGGATTAGATTTTCTAAGGCTTATGGGTTTATTTGAAACTGAAAAAGTTTATAAGCTCACTTTTCCGGCTTATCAAATTATCAACGTGAGCTTATGTCTTATTTAAGGGGGTGTTTGTTTAAGTTTATTTGGCCAGCTAATGGGCCTATTGAACTTTTGAAAAAGCTCGTAAGCTCAAAATTTTGGGCTTATGAGCTTATCAACTTGAGCTTATGAACTTCAATAAGCCATAAGCTCTCATTGAAAAACTCATAAGCCCGAGCTTACCAAACAAAGTTAATAATAATAATAAAAAAAAAAAACCCTATTTGGCGGAAAAAGCGGGCTTATGAGCTTTTCTAGAATTAAAAAAAAATAAATAAATAAAAAAAAAAAAAATAAAAACACTATAAATTAAGACCCTATTACTATTAAATATGGGCCATCAAAATGCCAAAAAATGTAGGTAGTCAAGTTAATCATCTTTGGTGAGTATATATTTTAAAAAGTCTTGCTGGTTCCAACGAATGTAGATATGTCGGATGGGCTGGGAGAAGAGAAGACAAGAGCTTACGTAATTGTGTACTACACCCGCTTCCCCTTGTGGTTACAGAGGTTCACCTACGCCAACTCCGGGTTATCCAAAAGGGTAGTCGTCCTTGGATTAATTGGCTCGCAATGTCGAGTTGGAAACCCAGGTATACCAAAAAAAAAAGTTTTAAGCAGCATGTTATTTTCTTTTACGAAAGATAATGTGAATGGGTTAAAGGTCACCCAAATAAAACTATTATGCATAAAACCGACCCGTTCTAAGCCATTATATAAACCGCCTGTTCCATTTGAAAACAAATTTTATTATATATCCATAAATTCTCTTAACAGCAACAGATTACCATCATGATTAAGAAATGTTTTTGTCTGTATCAAATTCTTGTATTTGATAAAGTTACTTTTGTTAGAGACACATATATGATTGACAAAACGAACTGAAACAAATAATTTAGCATGCAAAACTTTGAATGCTTCCTGTTATGTAACAATGTAAGTGGTGTGGATAAACAAATAGTAACCAATGCTTTTTCTATAGAAACATTGGTAATACAGTACCTGTTCGTATGCATGTGAATTTTAATTACTCCAACTGTTTTGGCATTTGCGGCCGTCATTGTCACGGGAAAAAGTGGTGCTCTTATTTGATTCTTTGTTAACACCTATAGCAGTCGCAGTTTAGAAACGTTTAGTATAACTGAAAGCACTAACCCTATCGTGTTTGTCGCAATCGAACAACTTAACAACTGATAGGTAGAGTTATCTTGAGAAGCTGAATGGCTACATCTGTTACTTGCACGTCGGGAGACCGTAACCTTATCTGACTTTCTGTTAATATCTGGAACATCTTCAAAAGAATTAAAAAAATACTAAATTATTTCTATACCTCATACCAAGTAAATTTTTCATTACAACTAATAACTTTGTTGGAAATACATACATGTGACACAGATAGATTTTGACTTCCAATGTTCATATAGACGCCGTTCAGCAGTGAAATTTTCCATTGGACCAGTAGGAGTTGGTACATATGTAATCCATCGACAAATCATTGTCGCAAACTACAGGCAGCCTCCCACCGAGTTGTGCATCATGATTATATTTTGGCTACAACATGAAGAAAGTAATAAGAATTAAAATTACTGGAATCATATATAAGACTTAATAGTAAAACAAATGTGTACTTACATGTATATTGGGCAATTTGATTGTCAAGAGTATCAGAATCGTATCATGCATTAGATAGTGTCAAAGTTCACTGAACATTAGTTGAAGACACTGGTCATTGATCCCCAAATTTACTATTTGCAGAGCTAGAAACAATGGCCTTATGTGTAGACGTAATACCACTCATAGATCTAAAGAATATTCCCTCATGCGACAGCGGTGACTGTTGAACATCACTTGATTGGGCACCTTTATGTAATCGACCGTCGCATCCATAGAAACCAACTGAATGGCACTGTAAAAGCATGTTCCACGTTAGCTTAAATGGTAAGTAAAGTTTGTATTAAAAAGACCATGTGTATTAGTAAATTATTACAGTCAAGCAATCATTTGATAATAAACTTTTGGCTTTCAAATATTTGTTGATAATAACATTTTGATTCATTTTTAGCGAATACATTTTTAGCGAATACAGAGATATAATAGCTTCAACAAAACCTTTCCTAGCTAAATAAACCACTTGTCCCAAATTCTGCTTGTTGCAGCTCCTTTCGATGCAGCTCCTCTAATGGGCCGGGACTTTTCATCACCCTCCGTGTACAGCTGAAGCAAACGAACAAAAAACCTGAAAGAAAAAAAATACATTCTTAAAATTTTAAGACATAAAGTACATTAATATCAGAGAACTTAAATAGTAATAGTAGGAATGACACATTGGCAAACACAAATCCATTCCAGGGTAGACAACGCTGGTTTCACGAACACTACCCACCGTAAAATCAAGCACCACTGGACCCGAAACAACGTCTGAATAGATCATCACCATACTGTAATTATAAATTGAGAATAAAACTTTACCAAATATTTTTTTTTCTTGTTTTGCAGACATGGATTTTAATGGCATAAATACATACACATAGGTCATACCAGGCTGCGGGCAAAAAGTCGTAGGATCACAGACAACACATGTAGTAGTAAAAGCAAGCAACTTTGGTCCACGCTCTCCGCCTGCAATCATTGGTAGAAAACTGTCAGTATACACATATGGAATAGAAGCTAAAGTAACAGGTGTTGCCATCATATTATGAATAGGCTGATAATATAATATCTTCACTCTCGAACATTTATTATATAAGCTTATGAAACAAAAGAAACACTGGAACAAAAATATATAAAAACTCTCACCAAAGTATTCGAAATCACGATTGACACCATCCTGTGCACTTTCACCTTCGGGAAAGAAGGGTCGAAGATCAATATCTAATGGACTCCTATTGAACACACCATTATCAGGTTATGCTAAAACCAAAGAAAATTTGTTTGCCTCGTGTATTTCGCAGTCTTCAAAAGCTCGGGACCTTCTTTGTTTTCCTACATATAAAAAAAATGAAATTCTTTAATAAATCAACCAAGTACGATATTGAACTTGTTGAAATAGGTCTTAATGGTTGCCTTCCAGGATCGATATGATCAAACAACATCACACCATCATTCACACAAGAATCGATAAAAGGAAAAAGAGAGATTGAGTGAACCCTTAATAATCTGATATATAAATCGAATGGGGTTACCATTTGTTTACAGAATCCAGACATGTCTATTCCTAAAAACTAAATGTTATAATACTTCTAAACGTTATAACCCTAAAACTGAATAACCGTTTCTATCTATTGGGTGTGTTGGCATGTTGACCCAAACCAGAAAACTTGCAGGCTTTAGTTTTGACCCATAACTAATCTATGTACATAATTCTTTTTGGCATCCAAGACATTAAACGGGTCCAACAGAACTTTGATTATAAGAATATATTGTGAAGAAGAGAACAACCTGAATTTTAGGAGCAAAACCACCTTCATTGCCAACATTGGTGGCGTCCTGGCCGTATTTCTTCTTGATCACAAAGTTCAAGGTGTGATACCTGACCCAACAATTACGACAGACATCTGGGTCACACTCAGCAATACAACATTGGCATTGCTGGCCTCTGCATTGAGACTTAGTACAATGACACCTCCTATGCCGATTCCTACAGCTTTTCGGGCACCTAAAATATCATATTATGTATATATGTATCAGTGAAAATAAATATACACGCCATTATAATAATGTACATTTTCTAATATAAGTTACATACCCGCAATACTTCTCACAGCAGTTGGAACTCTTTAAGCAATGGTAGTCCTTTCCACAACCAGACTTGCAGTCACATGGAGTATATTGCTCGATAGTCCAGTTCTCGTTAGTACTTCCTCTCGATGTTGGTTGACATGCAATAGACTTTCCAGAATGTTTTGTCTCTTGGATTTATTCTTTCGCTGAACTGATGATTGTGGCTCCTAACATCTCATACACATAGTAAAACAATATGCAATTAAATGACTATCGTCTTTCTTAATAAATAACTAAGATGTGTTTCAAAATTACTTATACCACATCTGGACACATGCAGATACAAAGTGACATATTACTATTTACAATAAAAGATAATCGTAGTCTTATCTAATATCGAATAGCCATAAATTTTCTATGGGGTTCATTATGGGATGAAGAAAAGTTACAAAGTGAAGCGAGGGAGGTGTCTAACTGTGATCACGGGGCTGACTGTCCATGTTGATACGCTCCAATGGTTTTTCATATATCTTGATGATGGCAATGGTAACCTAACAAAACAAATGAAATTTCACAACAACCAATAAGTATTATAGGATGAAGATACATATTGAAAAAAAAAAAAAAAAAAGATGGGGACAAAAGTGAGATACATGGAAGCTGACTAATAACATACGTAGTATAAGCTTATGAATTAGATTTTGAGGAGTGTCAAAGATAAAAACTAATTTTATCTTGTGAGTATATGCTACTTTAACTTTTTTAATGCAGATTAACACAAGTTCCAGTAGGCTCAATATGCTTGTTTGTTTCTTCCATATTTATATTTAAATTTGATTAACTAATAGCTGAAACTGTAGATCAGATAATCGAAAACAAAATTTGCATACTGAGACATCATAAGCGACAGTAATATTGTAATTAAATGTACTTAGGCGGGGGAAATGGTTTCAAATGTTTTACGGATGTTCAAGACGGGCACATTAAAACATGTTTCACGCAACTTTACTGGTTGTCGATAGGTTATTTTTTAAAAGGCGAGTGTCACATGTAAAATGAGCAAAAAACTTAACGTCAGGTGTATTATCACTTAATCATATATCATGTTCCAATATTCGAATCCATCAGCAAATCTTTAGCAGTCATTATCAGACCTCGCATCTTTGATTTTAAAAAGCAGCATTGACAAAGTTGGGTCTTCCATATTTCATCAGTAGTTCCATCGTTATAGTTATAAACCTGATACACAAGCATATAATAGTTATACAGGTAAAAAACGACTCTAGCACACCTTGACTCCATACACATACCTATGATCTAATTCACTATTTGGGTCTCATAAGAGGTTTTGATAGTCTCGAAACTAACATTGGTTGGAACAGCACACCGCTGCTACCAACTATATTTTGAAACATTGAGCAAAACTCATTATTGTAAAAGGCTTATGTCCTTTGATCAAAACTAAATAGAGTTTTATTTTTATTTTATTTTTTTAAAAAAAGGTGTACATTACCAGGGTAAAATTGATAATAATAACAAATCTCTCACACTACTCTATTGAGAGAGATACCACACAATGGTTTCATATAAGATTCTATAAAGGTATGATCTCAACTCTCAAGGTGTCTCTTTTAACTGTTATAATGACATTAGATGCCCTCAAATAATAATACAAAAAACTAAGAATCACCTGTTGTCATAGGACTTGATTCTGATGGCTTCTCTGTTGTTTCCAGGTCCATTGTTACAACATCATTGACATCAGCTTCCACTTCCATCATAATTTCTTTCCTATCTGCCACCACTTTCTTCTTGATTTCAAAACATGCACTTGCCTCTCTTTTTCCTTGCACAGTTATTCGAACAATGTCAGCTCCTCTCTTAGCAATTTGCATAACCTGTACAACAGATAATATAGTGTGATGATGATGATCATGTATGCATATAAAATTTTATTTTATACGCATTATGAATTTTAATAACATACACACTATCAACCCTTTAAAAAGCTAAAACACATTTAATCAATAAGCTTGTGGTGTTTTTATAACATAATATGCCCGCTGTTATTGCTTATATAGAATGATGTTGTGTATTTATTTCTTTAATTCATATGAACAGTTTTGGGTGTTCTGATGGTTAGGGCACATAAGGGGGTGTTTGGATAGCTAATTAAAGGTTTCTTGTCTATTTAAAAATAGCCGGACAAGCACTTATGAATGTCAAAACTCATTATTTCATATATATATATCTCGAAACAAATGCCCTTTTAGTAAATTTTCAACTTCTAGAGAGCATAACATACATACTCATGGGGCTGAAGTTGCTAGGACCATGCTTTCTCCACAAGCTCCTTCCAATTATTTGATTAACATTGAAGGCAAGGGGTAACTCGTAACATATTTCACCTTTAACCACAATTCTAAGTGGTGATGGTCTGGCACCTTTGATGATGAGAGCTGCAAAAAGTTCATTTATGTCCAGTAACTAATATAACATAACAGAATTCGAATTAGCATAAAGACCAAGGAACCAAAAATGGTGGTGGACGAAATATATCAGTTTCAGGCCCATTCTACATACCCGAATATCAACTTTCTTTGGTATAGCTGGCTTCATAAAGAGCGGCATTGTCTGGAATAAGGCTTTGTTAAACCTGTCCCCGTATGAAATAAGCTTTCACATGTCTGTACAACATAAGTAAAGTGTATAATTATGTTAGATCATTACAAATCGGTTTAATGAACCTAAAATGTGCTACTCATTTGTATAGATGGCACGGATGGTCTTCCCATCCGTGACATGATTTCCTCCGAAAGTGCCACACACATGCTATATCTGAAAATATATGATGAAAAAATACAATGAGATACAATAAATACTGTAAAAAGTGTATGCACCTTGAGGTTGAGCATTGTTTGATCCCACATTTCCGGTCGCTGTATAAAGACTAAACAAAGAAGCAGAGGAATATTGTTGTTATGAGCCATTCTAACAATCTCTTGCTTATTTAGTTACCAAAAAAAATACATCAGATGGTTATTCTCATCTTGATAATGATGGACTTGTTATAAACTTGTTGCACCCAAGCTAACCCAATATCTCTTTAGTCATCATTTCCTCCATATAAATCAATTAATTAACTAAAAACATTATAGAAAATAGAAAAGAAAAGGTACTTACTTCTGATATGCTAATCTTTAGGAGGACACTCAACATCATTAGTGTCTTGAACAATAGCAACATTAACACCCTAAAATTATGGTATATAATAGGGGAAAAAGTGGCTCATCAGGATAGCACCCAGGAATACATTTGTATCAGAAAACATTAGCACTATGTATACCTGCGACAGGCTAGTCATCAGCTTACATCGATAACTACTTGTACCCGAATTCGCCTCCGGGTACGTGACACGGCAATAAGAATCAGAAACACCAAGAGTGGTTGCAAAAACACCACACAAAATTTTTATCAGCGTAATCGTCCCAAAACAGATCAAAGAACAGTCAAAAGACACAAATGGTCCTGCTTGGCCAGTGTGCATATACTTGTACGCAATGTATGCAAGTCTTGAGTCCAGGAAGCGTCTCTTTCGCTATGAGGCAACTGGTAGTGATAAAGTTTATCGCAAGACTTAAATTACAGTTTACTAACACATGTATTAACAAAAGATGAATGACAATAAGCCATAAAAATATTACCTGTTTCTTCCAAACATCTCTAGTCCTATTGAGTACATATCTTTCTCAATATGTTTCCAAACATTTTCTGCAATTATCACAGATTTCAACCAATAGAAGAACTAAACATATTAGTCTATGAATTATACTCATTCAAATGTATTCTTCTGAATAAGTCACCGGAAACATCTATCCACATATACTCTTTGAAAAATGTTGTGTAGTATCACCTGGTTCAGAACCAATGGATGAAGCAGGATACTCTAATATATCTTGTAACTAAAATTTAGACATGTTTAGTATATATGTAAACCAACCTTGAGATCATGCTTCAACACCGAGCTGCTCACAGTATTCTTTTGAATCTAACATCACCTTATTCAAAAACATTAAAACAAACATTATTAACCTAAAAAAAATCATATGATAAAAATATAAAATAAAAAGAGTTATGGGTTTTTTTTACCATTTTTTTGATGCTATGAAGATATGGCTGCTTAGGGTTGATGAAAGGAAAACAAAAGACTGAGAATGAAATATATTTATTGGGACATAGCCGTTCAAAGAGTGTCCTTCTGAAGCCTTTTTCTCAGTTTTAACATTATGTATTGTTGGATGTGGAAACAAATTAGGGTTTTGAAGAAGGGGTGAAGCTCATACGTTATGGGTATTTTAATATGAGATTTACATATATTAAATTAGCCGAATTTATTCATTGTTGTGGCTTTTAGATTTAGAGGTGTCATTAATACATTACACTTTGATTTTGAATTATCTATCACAACTTGTAGCTTGCTCCAATGGTAAACACGCCACATAACATCAGCATGGTCTTGAGTTCGAATCCATGCAGGTGTTTTTTTGGAAAAAAAACACACCCGAATTTAATTAAAAAACGAAATTAATTAAAAAAAAAATAACACGAAAAAACGAAATTAATTCTGAAAAACAAAAATAACACTAATTGCCAAGGTGGACACTACTGATGACATGGCTGTTAAGATGAATTACTGGGCATTGACTGGACAATGACTGGGCATTTCCTTCAAATGCCTCCTGTTATATATAATGTATATAGAGATATATATATATATATATATATATATATATATATATATATATATATATATATATATATATATATATATATATATATATATGTAGCTTACATCTTGCCAAAATGATTATTCAATGACTTACGAATATGAGTGACTCCTTGTACTTTGGTTGGTGTTAAACATAAAATCTTGATGAAACATCTATTTTAGTTGTAATAACAACTAACATTATCACCAAACAGTGTTACATGAACTCTTTGTTTCACCATTAAATCTACCACCAAATAGGTGTATTAATGATCAACAATTCATGACCAACTCCAAATCATTAGTGTTGGTAATCAAAACCTGG
>JARVZY010007615.1:0-22547 GCA_030686995.1 Artemisia argyi | reverse complement strand
CAACCATATAAAAATAGAGCATTGCTAAAACCTCTTACAATAACTCTCTACTAATCCTTTTATACGCACAACAATGTTATATATATATATATATATATATATATATATATATATATATATATATATATATATATATATATATTCATTTTCTCTCTGCATTCAAGCCGTAAATTCTAGCACTTGTCAGGATCCTGTGAGTAGGGGAATAAGTATGAACAATTTGTAGGAGGAAATAGCATTTTCTATAAAAATAGTGTGATATAATATAGAACAAGTATTTGTTAATCCGTAACCAGATCGGAAAATCCACCAAAACCGATGGATGAAACATGTTAGATATAGCTATTTTTTGAAAGCAAGATCATCCTCTTCTATACATTATCATGACCAGTAGCGTCTAACTTTTTTCCAAAATGATGAAAAGAGTACCTTCTACCTAGTAGAAACACCTATAAATGCAAAGAAAAGAATGGTGGAAAAAACCGTTACTTTAGGAGTTAGAACATGTTTTTAAGCAATTAGTCAATGAGATGAACACAAATTTTTTATATCGCAATTTGGAATAGAAAGATAAGTATAAAGTGAGAGGGTCGTGAAGTTGTTAGCATATAAACATAATTTAAGGAATTAGTAATTTAGACCAACAAATTGATAATCCTGACATCCCGACCCACCATGTGAAACAGGTGGTTTCTTGATCACGACCAGCTAAAAATAAAGTTCCGTTAGAAAGCGTTTCCATGGGGTAGAACCTCCTCAGGAAATAAAAGGTTTTCATGAGGCTAATCTTGAGCCGCTATCCAAGCACGTAAGTTCAAGGCTAGACTGACTACTCCAAGAACACTCATCTATAAACCAATTACTTACTAGTACAAATAACATAAAGAAATGTAACAAATGTTTATAGGAAAAAATAACCTATAACATTTGTGACCAAAAGCGAGTAGCAGTGACCATTGAATAAGTTTTTTCGGCTTGAGTTGAGTTAAAAACATGAAATTTATTTGCACCATCATCATTTTCAAATAAAGTATATTCTAAGTAGCACCCGAATAACGCATAGCAAAGCAATGCCCAACACACTGACAATTCTCATATGAGATAGGTTTAAAGTCCAGTTATTAAATTCTTGAAAAAGGAGATAAATCAAAATATAGCTGCTACATTAAAACTAGGCGCAAAGAACCAATTAGATTGACTTAGTGGATAAATTAGGAATACAGAGAAAAATAAAAAAAAAAAATAAAAAAAAAAAAAAAAAAAAAAAAAAAAAACGGCAATTAGACTAGAGAATGTGATTGCATTATAAGGTCGCAATCGAACAAACCGAGCAAGTTTAAAAATTGATGTAACATGAAACCTATTAGTCCAAAAGCACAGTGGGGAGAAATAGAAGTTCACGGACCGTTTAATTGACACCAACGAATAATCTCTTTGTGTTTTAAGACCCATAGTAATAACAAAGAATGTGCTAAAAGTATTAAAAGATTACAGCCTTCCAAATAGGAACTCGTTGATCCATGGGTATACCTTGAAGTCTAGTAGTCTTCCTATAAAGTCCTCGTTGATCCATGGGTATACCTTGAAGTCTAGTAGCTGTCTTCCTATAAAGTCCTATTCTAAAACATGTCTTAGAAATAGAATGACAAAAAGTTAAATATTTCAGGTAAATTTCTTTGTGTTCATCAAAGTGTCCCAATTCATCACCATTCATTTGCCTTTATCAAAAATATCATCGTCATACATGTATACAAAACATATTTGTACACATGTACTACGCATCACTTCCAGGTGTTCATATTTTCATGCCATAAACACTTACATGTCAACTTATCCTTCATCTTCTTCCACTATAAAACCTTAGTTTACATTCTCTATTCGCCACACCATCTTCTTTACCAACAACAATGGCGTCTAAAGCATCTTTGCTCATACTTTTCAGCTTCCTTCTTGTCTCCACTTCTTTTGCTCGTCAGCAACAACACCAACAACAGCAGCAAAACCTATGTCAGCTTCGAAACATTGAGGCTCTAGAGCCGTATGATGTTGTCCAAGCTGAAGCTGGCGTCACAGAGTTCTGGAACGCCAACAACCAGCAGTTCCAGTGTGCCGGTGTCGACTTTATTCGACACAGGATTCAGCCTGGTGGTCTTATGTTGCCTTCCTATGTCAACACTCCACTCTTGTCCTTCATTGAAAGAGGTATATATAATTATACTCATGCTTTCAAGCTTTTTTAGCTTCAAATTTATCGAGAAAAAAATGACTAATGGCCGTGTTCTTGTTATTTTATTTGAAATTCATAGGAAATGCTGTTCACGGAGTGATATTGCCTGGGTGTCCTGAAACCTATGAATCGTCGGTGCAACAGCAACAGTTTTCTGGTGAGGGACAACGCAGAGGACAGGGTGAACGTGGTGGACAGCAAAGTGTTCAAACTGATCGTCACCAAAAAGTAGAGAACTTGCACAAGGGTGATGTTGTTGCTATCCCAGCTGGAGCAGCTCACTGGATTTACAACGACGGTCAAGAAGAACTTGTCGCTGTTGTTTTCTTCGATGCTCAGAACAAGGATAACCAGCTTGATGAAGTTAAAAGGGTACGTAAATCAAATTACATTTTGTTTTTCATAACTTCAAACCTAATATTGAATATGAATAAAGTGGCAACTACTAGTATAAGCTTGCAAAAAATATTTTAAGCGACAAAACGAAGTCTTAGTTACAGATTAGTCAAAAACGATTTCCTCTTTTTCTATTCACAAGTTCGAAGTGACACTAGGTTCACAAATTTGTAATTAAATACATTCAGTGTATTACTGTATTACCTACACTTGAAAATGTATAAGACAACCTTGGTAAATTTTAAACACCCTAAAGTGACTAAAAATAGTTTTAAGATAATTGTACGTGAAAATTTCTTTTAATTTGTTAACACTCGTGTCACTAAGAAACTATTATCGTTAAACCTTCTGTTGTGTTGCTAAAGACAGCTTCTCTGTGTCACTAATATGCAACTCGAAAACTTTTTTTTAAGTGGATTATACAGGCAGTAAAAAAAAATTTGATCAACACTCCTAAGTGTTTTAATTATTGCATTATACTCATGCTCATGCTTCGAAATAATCGTTTAATAATGTTTCAGAGATTCTTCTTGGCCGGAAACCCATGAGTTCAAAGCCAACAACAAGGCCGTCAAGACCAACCACGCAGACAACAAGAACAAGGTCAGGGTCGTCGCCAGAGCCAGCCCCACCGTGAAACCGGAAACATCTTCAACGGTTTTGACGTCGAGTTCATTGCCGAAGCATTCAACGTCGACACTCAAACCGCCGAGAAACTTCAGGGACAAAACGACCAAAGAGGTCACATTGTTAACGTTGGACAAGACCTTCAAATCATCCGACCACAACAATCCCAACAACAACATCAACAAAGACAACCTCAAAGACAAAGCAGGCGAGGTGGTGGATACGGATCAAATGGTTTGGAAGAAACCATTTGCAGCATGAAACTAAAAGAAAACATCGAAAACCCTTCGCATGCAGACTTCGTAAACCCGCAAGCCGGACAAATTTCTAACCTTAACAGCTTCAAATTCCCAATCCTCCAGCAACTCCAACTCAGCCTTGAGAGAGGTGAACTCAATCAGAACGCGATCCAAACACCTCACTGGACCATTAACGCACACAACCTTCTATACGTAACCGACGGATCAATGAGGATACAGATCGTGAACAATGAAGGAAACTCAGTTTTCGACAACGAGCTTCGTGAGGGACAAGTTGTTGTGATCCCACAGAACTATGCTGTTGTTAAGAAAGCTGGTCAACAAGGGTGTAGGTGGGTTGCTTTCAAGACTAATGACAATGCAATGATATCGAACCTTGCTGGACGTATGTCTGCTATCAGGAGCATGCCTGTGCATGTTGTCGCTAACTCGTATCAGATGCCGATTGAGGATGCGCAGAGGCTCAAGTTTAGTCAGGATCAGACCGTGTTGCTTACCCCAAGCTTTTCTTCTCAGGGACGAAAGAGGAGCCAAGGAGGGCTCAAGGCTGATGCTTAAGTGAAGTGTATGTACTACGAATGTTTGTTTATGTTTTTGAATAAGATATAAGAGTTGTATAAATAATGCAAGAGTAATAAGATCGAGCTTTAAGTCTCCTACTGACAATAACGTTTATATATATAATTATGTGCTAACGTACTTTCTCAAAATCGAGCTCTTGTTTTTATCTATTTAGTTGTTAGCAACTAATATATCACAAAAGTCGAACAGCCAATGGATGACATTCACTACAAATTGTTGGTGGAAAGTCGCTAGTTGTAAAACATGCATGCCACTAAAATCGACCAGTCACAATTGTGTTTACATCTTAATTTCCACTTTAACATATTAAGGTGTAACTAATTAAACTTCCAGCGGAAAGGCCTACATGCATTTGTTGATACAAATGACTACAGATATATTTTTGGCTTTCTATGACACACTACTGTTATAGATAGGGTAAATAAAAACCTAAGGGCCCGTTTGGTTTGTAAATGGGTTTAGAATAGGATTTGAATTTAAATGTAAAGTTGTAGATTATGATTTGGATTTGAATTTGATGTAGAAGAGAGAAAATAATATTTAAGTGGGACTCACAAAAAAACATAAATATTTATCAAACTTCACCCCTCCCCTATTTTTAAAAAGTGTGAGACCATTGAGTTTGAGTCTCAATTTTAAACCCCATAGACACAACCAAACACATGATTTGCATTAATTAAATTCAAAACCCAAGCAAATCTCACATATCAAACATGCCCTAAATCTTTTAGTTTTCCCTTCACATTTGTAAAACTGTCTTTACAGAGTTATAGAAAGTCCGCCACTTCTAGGTGTCCTTAATCAAATGATCGACACCTTGAAGTGTCGGTAAACCTATCGTAAAGTCTTGCCCACACTTTTGTAAGTTGTCGCTAAAACTCTAGAGAAAGTGTCACTAGAATTTATCACTAAATGACTTTCCTTTTAGTGGAAATTGGATTAGAACACGTACGGGTATGAAACCAATAAATCACTAGGATTTATACAAGTTACGAGTTACCACCTAGGTTCGAACCAATAAATCAATTGGTATTGATCAGTTTACTTTATCGATTTTTTTTTTTTTTTTTTTTTTTTTTTTTTAGGAACAGATAATTTATCGATTTAACATGTATATTTCAAGTCATGTACGTTTCTAGCTTATACAAGTTTTCTGCAAACTTTATTCTATATATATCCATTGATCATGTTAGCTTAGATACTTTATAAATAAGTACTAAAGAATATAATCTTTATTATAATGATCGAACTCACATGTAACTTAAAGGCGTCAATAACTAAATGAGTTAATTACTAATGTCATTTGGGCTTGAAAGACTCGGTAGATCCTCTAAAGTTAAGTCAAATATGATAAGTCATTTTCACCAATTATTCACAAACAAGTTAAATACATAAAACATTTTTCAATAACAAGAAATATGAATCCGTTTATTCATTTACTTTCACAATAAAGCTAACATAATCAATCATGTTTGACTTTAATTTAAAAGGATCTTGATCCTTTATATTTGAAAACCTTTTTGACATCGAGGGTGCATTTAGTTGGCAAATAGCAATCACTATTTTTTTTTTTTTTTTTTTTTCTGATTTGTTTACATAATTTTAGGTATCACTGCCATATTATTAATTTAATATTATTGATTATAACCACAAAAATGAGAGTTAAAATGTTGGGTAGGATGTGAACTTGTGAAGTAGAGTGGAATGAGATAGAAAGTCGCATATCTTCCATCAATGATCTATCAATGTGATTTATTTCATACTTTTCTATCAAATATTTTTCACTAACTTTATATACCTATCAAACTATTCCTTTCCTTGATATCCATAACCATATACCAAACGCACTCGATTAGTTTTTCTAGATGGCTTTGTGCGTAAAACATCATTAATGACTTAAGTATTGTGGATGCTATAACAAATATTAGATGCAGTTTAGTTCAAGCTTTTCATAAGAATTGAATGAAAGAAACTAAAAATTGTGTGTTTGTTTGCATGATGGGCCTAAATATTAGAAATTAATCTATCAAATATTGATAGATTTCATTCTTGTGCTTAATGGGTGGAATAAAAAAAAATCCGAATTTAACATTTATTTTTTGTCTTTTTGCAATATTAGTTGAGAAGTGAAAAGAAAAAGAAGTGGCGCTATAGAGTTCGATTCCCTATAGATGTGGCGGGCTTGTTTGCTATTCCCATCTCAATCGATGAAAGAGAACTAGGGGGTGCTTAGAAGAAGCCAGCTTTTAGGTAACCGAGAAGCAGCCAGGTATAGGGGAAGGGGCGGTGGGCTTAGTAAAGATAGTATATAGTTCCACTTGGTGAATAGTGCCTCGGCTCGGTTGAGTCATTTTTTTCGCTCGGCTCGCAGCGGACTTGTTCTAGTAGAAAGCAACTTTTCTCTGGGAAAAAGACATAAGATTTGTTCGCTAGAGCTCATCACTGAAGAATGGTGGCTTTACTTTTTTGAATTAGAGAATAACTTCTTCGCGTGAGCGGCGTACGTACAAGACTGTTCGGACTCCCCCTTCTTGTATCAGGTGCGTTGCCATCGTCTTTTTCCCCTTTGCCAGGTTACGCGGTAAGAGATCCAATCAGAATAATCCAAGGTCCTAATTCAGTGGGCTGCTTTTTCATTTTTTTTTTTCATGAGTTTGTTGACGTAATGGAGACGCCCACATGGTCACATTCACAACTATCTTACAATCTTTTTTATATATTAATCAAAAAATATATATAATTTTCAAAAATCCAAATCTAAATCTGAATCCGAATTCGAATCTAAATCCTAAACCCACCTACAAACCAAACGCACCCGTAGTTTTCAACATTGTGTATATACGGGCTGTTATTTAAGATTTTTATATTAATTTACTTATGTTATTATATTATTCGTTCACGCACGAGTCTTGCATAATTTTTTTATTATGTATTAATATAGATTAATAGTTTGTATATAATTTTGTCAGGCAAAGTATTTAACTTTCTTTAACTAATATGGTGTTGAGAATGATGTCGTATAAAATTAACTATTGATATCATGTTCTGCATATTATGCGTACTAGTTATAATGCCCGCGCACGAGCGGGTTTTTTTTTTTTAATATTTTAAATCATATATTTTTATTTATTAAAAAACAAATAATTTAATCTTTGTTTTGTTTGATTTATTATGTTTAATTATAGTTTTTTATTATTAAAGATAATTATTTAAAAATTTTAAACCTATTATTAATTGAATCTTATCTATATTTTTTTGTATTTATCTTCTACTTGTATTATGGATAAACATAAAATGTTACTTAATAAGAAAATAATCATTTTTTTAATAAAATTATTATAAAATAAGGTATGAATTCATTTTTTTGAATTGGAAAATTCCCAATAAAGGTTTTGTTTTATTATATAAAGAGAAAAGTTCAATAAGAAACAACATTTATCTAAAGAACAAATAACAAGATCTCAATCATCCATCATTCTTTCATCCAATGATTTAGATTAAAATGAACAAATATACCGAGGGTCATTTTAGACATTTAAATAATTTTTACCTAACCCCCTAAACACACACACACACTCTTTTATCTCTCTCCCCCAAATTACAGTTCCAAAAATCCCAATCCTAATTCAAAAATTCATTCATTGATCTATCAATTAATTACAAACCCTAACATCACATGATTTGCGGCGTTGATCTGGAATGAGAGTGTCGAGTTTTTGAACGGGCGACGGATTTGCTGTGGTGGAGCTCAGGTTGAGCGGAGGAAGATGAGGCTCCGGCAGCGCCGGCCTTGGTACTGGGCGAGGTGGGCGACGGCCCAAGGCAGCAAAATCTTAAGGGGCATCAAATTTTAAGTCCATATTGCATTAGGAAAGAAAAAAATAGATGAGTAAATCTGAGATTTTTAATGGAGTACAAAGCTTGCTAGGAAGACAACGTATTATAGATAGTGAAATAAAAGACAAATGATGTATACTTTTAGGGCCAGGTCACGTGAGGTGAGAGAAGTAAGCAAACTTTACTCCCTTTTTTTTCCTCTAGAAACAATTGTAGTCTTTTGTTTACAAATTACAACTTTTTTTTTTTAGATAACTATTATTTTGCTTCTTTGCTTATACAATATCAATTCTCTGCAACTACGAACCATTCTTGTTATGAGTCACATGGATTCAAATAGTTTATTTTTACCTTTTTAGGGGTAGAAGACTCTATTTTTTATGTCTTTTATATTATGTTTATGTTTTAGCCAATATCAGCTATAAAAATATATTTATTGTTTTTTTTCAAGAAACTCAGAGTAATATCATTTTTGTTTAAAGAATCACATGGGATTCACAATGAATCCCATTGGATTCATACTGAATCTCATATGATTCATACAAAATCCCATTAGATTTATAAAAAATCACAAGTGATTTTTTTACAAATCTCATGTGAGTGAGGTTTAAAGAATCTCATAGGATTCACAATGAATCCCTTGAGATTCATACACAATCCCATGGGATTCATACAGAATCCAATGGGATTTATAAAAAATCACAAGTGATTTTTTACGAATCTCGTTGATTTTTTTACGAATCCCGTGGGATTTTTCTGGACGGAAATTTAAAAAAAAAATTTCTTTTTACGAATCCCCTGGGATTTCTTTACGAATCTCGTGAGATTTTTCTGGACGGAAATTTAAAAAAAAATGTTGTCTTTTTATGAATCCCATGGGATTTTTGGATTTGTCATATATTAAAATACTTAGAAAATTCCATGTGATGCACAAAAGAATCTGTAACAACCCGCATTTTCGGGACATTTCTCCTATTCACTATTCATCAGTTACTATTCATCAGTTACTATTCATCAGTTATTATTCACCGGTCACTATTCATCATTTTACTATTCATCATTTTCGGAGTCAGTTTGTGATTCCAAGAAACGTTCAAAAATTTTACTATTCATGTGACACTATTCATTCCCGGAGGGAATCACTATTCATTATCATCATTCACCATTACGTAAACTGAGTTTACGAGTCTTCAAATTCGCGTAACCAGTTAGGTTTAGTTGCGAATTCATGCATCATTCATTAATGACACTTCATATAGACTGGAATAGTCTACACATTATCATCATCACTTGAGAACCTACACGGATATGCATTATTTCAATTTACGTATGCTTAATTTGTAATTAACGATACCTCTCAGTTTTACTACTAACGTATACCCAATACTCCCGACTATGATCCTAACATATTTACATACTCATAATAATAATATAAAAATTATATTATTAATTTACCCGGTGTTTTGAAACCAATGGCTACATTTTACGGTCGGAGCTTATTACTCCGTCGGTTTGCGTTATTTCAATTTAATAATTATTCAACACCCGATTATCATCAGGAATAATATTTTACAACTTTTACAACTTTGTCGCATTTTATTTCATCTTGTTACAATTTACTGGAAAATAACTCGGTACCCGATAACACCCAATACACAACAAAAACTAATACATACACTTGGGGACAAGATCATTAATGAGCCCACAAACTTGTTTCCATGTCCTACTCCTTTTTGGTTGCCGCCCCCCCCCCCCCCCTTGGACCACTTTTTGACCATTGACTTCTTATGACTATATATATACTACATTTCACTCCATTTTTCATTCTAATACATCAACAACTCAAGCAAAACACTCTCTCTTTCCCTCCTCCTCTTCACATAATCGGCCTAGGCATCAAGAACAAGGAGAATCCATAACTTTTCAAGATCCAAGTGTTTATCAAGTTCTAATCATGATCTAGTTGGGGTTTTGTGGTAAAAACCCTAGGTTATTAGGTTATTATACATTTTTCTCCTCAAATCACCTCAAACATTCAAGTAAGCTTCAAAAATACTTTTGATCTTTTCATACTTTCATTTACTTTATATTTTTATGTATTTTCAAGATATATTGGTAAAACATGCAAGTATGTAAGATCCATACCACTTATTACTTATTTTGTTTTTATAAACATAGATCTACAATTTTTATTAGTAATCTCATGAGATCCACCAAGATTGATGATGTTTAGGAACCCATGACACCCTAAGAAGGTGTATGGTAGGATTGGGTATTTGTGAAGTTGATTTGAGATAGCTTGGTTAAGCCTTGAACAAGTTACAAACTAGAAAAGTTGATTTTTGCAAATTATATAAAGCTACTGTCCATTTTTGTAAAACGTGGGAAACTCAGGGTCTAGGGTGTAACTTTGGACCAAAGATTTAGAAAATAAATTCCGAGATGAAACTATGGCCGAAAACGGGGATAAAATCCGAGTTACGACGAAAAAGATATGCTATTTTCAATTTTAACGACGAAAACTATATTTTCTGAAAATATTGAATCTGTCCCGAATTTTCTAGCTAGGAAAACTGAAATTTAATGATATCTAGACTAGCCGAGACCTTGAAAAACCTAAAGTATACTTGATTACCTTCGCGGGGATATAAAGAACATAGAAAACGGGCTTATAACGAAAAAGATACAAGTGTTTGAAATCCGACGGTATATATATATTTCCATCAGCTTTTCTATTACAAATTTTGCCGTAAAACTGTCTTTGCGAGACACCACTTTCACGGCTGTTTTCTTTATGATCGGATCAGTTTGAGTCCGAGCCGTAGTTTTATGAAATCAAGATCTTCCAACAAGCTTTTCAAATCATTTGGCCGTTTGATCATTGAACTCGTAACGAATAAACTACGACCTCATCTATATACCTGATAAACTATATATATTTTGACAGCTTTTGCTATAATGAAATTTTTCTAAGTGTTGAACATAATACTTGCAAGTAACAACAAAGAGAGTCGATTTTCTCATCGATCAAGACCCGTATAGCCAAAAGTTAAATGGCACGACTTCAAGATATTGTTTCAAGGTTTTCAAAAACGCCGAGCTTGACCATTAACACTTAACGTACAACATTTCGCGACTTGTTTTGCGAGGCCATTTTGGACATATTTTCAAGTAATGAAAATGCTATTTTTGCGACGAAAACCTTATATTTGCCGATAAGACACCAAACAAGGATCGTGGAGTACCATTTCAACCTATTTCCATGAAAAGTGGTTATTAACCTAACGAGACATCAAAAACGTTTTTGGCAACGATAAACGTTATTTTCAAAACTAATGAGTGGTATCGATAACATACGTACTTGCATGTGTAGCATCATTTCATTTCTTACAATAGAAACTATCATTCATATTAGGTTGCGATTAGAGATCGTGCCTCATTTCAGTGTATCCACTTTTGTCATCGTAGCTATTGCACCAGGTGAGTTCATACCCCCTACTTTTACCTGTTTTTATAACTGTTTTGGGGGAGAATACATGCTCGTTTTTTTGACTAAACTCAATGCTTGAATGCGCAATTGTTTACTTAAACACTACTGTTTGTTTGAAGGCTTGATTGATTATTTAAATGCACCTATGTGTATATTGGTTGCATACTTGATTATTTTCTCACATACACAAATGCTTTATAAACATGCAACACACTTTATAAACTATTGCTTTTATGCAATATACTTTATGAACTATTGCTTTTATGCAACACACTTTATGAACTATTACTTTTATGCAAACACTTTTATGGACCACACTAAAACTTATGTTTTATTTACACTATTACGCGGATTAGCCTAAACCCTTGAATCCCACTATGCCCAAACTCATGAACCGTCAATTCCTGCTGGGAAGCGCGAATGTTATAAATAGATCTATTGGGGGTAACTCCCCCGTTCGGTTTGACCGGATAGGCAAACGAACGTATACCATGTCGAAACACAAGTGTCTGGGATAAACACTTGCCGGGCACCTATATATGATTACATGCTTCTAGAGCATGCACACTGTTATAGCTTCGGTTGAATGAACTTAGCGCTAGCGTAATAGACTATTTTTCTATGTGATATTATATTTGTTGTAATGATCACACACTCTTCTCATGGTCCACAATCCTGATTTTACTGTAAGGTAAACACTATTTTCATGACATTGTAAGCCACACAATGGTCACAGAACTCTCTATTGAACTCACAACACTGTTGTTTTAATACAAACTTATGAACTCACCAACCTCGTGTTGACACTTTTTAGCATGTATTTTCAGGTATTAAGCAATGGTACGCTACTGGAGGTTTTGGCAGGGCATGTCATGGTCATAGAAGACTCTGATATTCATATGGGGACCGTTTTAAACTATTTTAAGGGCCTACTTCCGCACTACTATTAAAAATGTAAATTCAACATTTTTGATTAAGCTATTTTATTGTAAATGATTCAAGTGAACACCATTTTTGAACTTGTGTTGTAATACCAATTGAGTTACACCCCAGCTACACGTATGCTTTCGCTGGACCCGATTTTGGGGGTGTGACAGAATCCCATGGAATTCACAGTGAATCCCTTGGGATTCATACTGAATCCCATGGGATTTTTACGAATCCCGTGGGATTTTTCTGTACGGAAATTTTGAGAAAATAAAAATCATCTTTTTACGAATCATGTGGGATTTTTCTAGACGGAAATTTTGCAAAAAAAAATTCGTCTTTTTACGAATCCCATGGGATTTTTACGAATACCATGGGATTTTTACGAATCCCGTGGGATTTTTCTGTACGGAAATTTTGAAACAAAAAATCGTCTTTTTACGAATCCCATGAGATTTTTTACGAATCCCGTGGGATTTTCCTGGACGGAAATTTTGAAAAAAAAAATCGTCTTTTTACGAATCCCATGGGATTTTTACGAATCCCGTGGGATTTTTCTAGACGGAAATTTTGAAAAAAAAAAAATCGTCTTTTTACGAATCTCATGGGATTTTTTACGAATCCCGTTGGATTTTTCTGGATGAAATTTTGAAAAAAAAATTCGTCGAAAGTATGTAACAATGCATATCTATAGAACGATAATTTTTTTCTCGTCGCGATGGTATATTTTTCGTAGCTTGAAGATTTACCGTTTGCAAGATATGTTGTTTTTAAAAAAAGGTGAAAAGTGGGTTCTTATATTAAATGAGCTAAAATGTCAATTTTGCCATCCTTTTATTATTTTTTGATTTGATCTTAGCTATTAGATGAAAGATGGATAGATGGTTGAGATTGGCTTATTTATTTTTTAAGTGATACTTGTTTTGCATAGATCTCACCTCATTATATAAAAGATTGGAAAATGTATTTTAGATATCTTTAACCGACTCTTAAAAAAAATTTACATGTGTTGTTGCTATATATATTATTTCATGTACTTATTTTCATCTCATGCTAACACGTGAGAGCATGCTTTAAAACGTTTGTGCTTTAACTCTAACGTTTATGTTCCAAGTAAACTTTGTAGACTTTATTAATTGATTATCTTAACTTTGACCCAAAGTTATTTATCGCAACTTTTTAAATTGTAAAATTATAAATTTTATAGGAGTACTGAATATGAAACATTTACAGTAAATAATTTTGTATTGACTCACCAATAATCGATTAGTGTGCAAAGTGTGAATACGATTAATAAAACAGGTGAAAGGTGACATGCAGCCAAAAGAAAGAGCAAACATTATACTCCGTACCTTCTTTTTTTTCTTTCCTTTTGAAAAAATATTTTATTTATTTATTTATTTATTTTTATTTTTTTTATTTGTAAGAAGTGAGAGAATACACTTTCTAAAAGAAAAAGATTATATTATTGGTTGTTGTGGATAATTGTGTGTTTATTGAAAATAATTTTAAATGATGAAAAATAAAAATAAGATTAGTGGATAATAGAGAAGTTGTTGCAAAATCTGAATGTTTGAATTTTCTTTGGAGAATAGATATTAATTTAGCCAAGGGATAATAACAAAAAAATTATCAAACTTGACTACTTTTGTGAATGTAGCCTTTTTATTTATTATTATTATTTTTTTATTACTTCTTTTTTTGTTCACAAACTTTTTGAACATGTGTTATTTTATGTATTAAGCCAAGCTAAACTCGGCATCGCTAGTCCTTTATACTAATGGCTGTTAGTAAATAACTTAAAATTGTCGTTTTATTATGTTTTTATACATTTTCAAATGTTTATATACATTTTCGTATGTTTTCATTTGTTTTCATCCGTTTATATACGTTTTCGTAAGTTTTCTTACATTTTTATACGTTTTCGCCCGTTTTTATATATTTTCTTTCGTTTTATATGATTTCGTCCGTTTTTTATACATTGTCATCTGTTTTGTACGTTTTTTTACGTTTTCGCCTGTTTTCTTACGATTTAATACGTTTTTGTCCGTTTTTGTAAAAGAAATATATAAAACAAACGAAAACATGTAAAAATGTATGAAACGTAGGAAAACGTATAAAAACAAACGAAAACATGTAAAAACGAACAAAAAAGTATAAAAATGAACAAAAACGTGCAAAAACAAACGAAAATGCATAAAAACGAACTAAAACATGTAAAAACAAACGAAAACTTGTAAAAAACAAACGGAAATTTATAAAAACAAACGAAAACGTGTAAAAAAGAACGAAAGCGTGTAAAAATAAATGAAAATGTATACAAACATATGAAAATGTATAAAAACAGACGAAAACGTTTAAAACGGATGAAAACGAATAAAAACGAACAAAACGTATAAAAAAAACGAAAATGTGGTAAAATGGACGAAACGTGTAAAACATACGAAAAGTGTTAAACGGAAGAAAACGTTTAAAAATAGACATAAATGTACATAACTGATGAAAACGTATAAAAACGGATGAATACATATAAAAACGTAAAATAACAGACAAAAAATTTTAAAAAACGGACGAAAATGTAAAAAGATAGACGAAAACGCATAAAACGGTTGAAAACATATAAAAACGTAAGAAAATGAAATTTTAAGTTATTTATTAACGGCCGTTAGTATAAAATACCAACGATGCCAAGTTTAGCTTGCTTAGATACATGCGATAATATAAGTTCAAAAGGTTTGTGATACAATGACAATAAAATAAATGGCTATATATGTTAGATTATGGACATTATTTTAGTAGTCGTATGTTAGGATCGAACTCGAGATCGTGGGATTGCACACTTTACGTATGAAGAGTAAAAGAATAATTATTTATAAATGTTATATATAATTATTAATAAACACAAAACTAGTAACGACCGTTAGTATTTAACGGAGAATGACTAACGACCGTTAGACGAAGATTAGGAAAGTAATACTTGTGAATAATTGGAAGGTCAAGAAAGTTCTAGAAGGAGTTTCACCTCCTTTGTGCCTTGAGCTCCAAGTTTTATCAAGTATATAAACACCTCATAGGTTATTGTTTTCTCATAACTTGTACACACATAATAGGTGTTTTCTTTCTCATTCTCTTGTCCCTAAATCGATCCAAACTTAAACCCTATAAGGGTTTTTCGATTTTCATTAAGCTAAAGGTTTTGTGTTTAATTTACTTGCATAAACTTTTATTTGAATTAGTACGTGTGTACAAGAACACGATTCAAACACACTATTGTTTGATTCTTGGATTGAATTACAAAACAGGTAAGGGGTAATTCTTATAATCCACATAAACCCTAATTAGGGTTCTTTAATTGAAGATTCAATTGATTCTTGTTCGGGCTAGAATTACAAAGGTATGTTTACTATTTATTATTAATTAATTAATTACATATTATATGATCTTGTTATAACGCTTCCGCATATGTTCACTTGATGTGTTTGGCTTATTTATATGATTGTCATGATATTATAATTCCAACAGTGGCACCTAGAGCCGTTATAGTGTGTAATTAATTATCAAAACACATAAAAAAAATTGAATCTTGATTCGTTTAATTACATGTTTTTAGGGTTTTTCAATTCCTAACCCTAATTTTTTTTAATTGGGTTGTTTGACCTATTAGTGTTTTAGGGTTTTGCTTTTGATTTTAATATGATTAGAAACCCTAGGATGTCATGTAATTGGTTATGCGTTTTAGTAAACGATCTTGGTGCAATATGTTAATTGTTAAGCATAATCCATGAAAAGTGCATATTTGCATGGATTTAATTGTGTGATGATTTAAATCGTTTAAATTGAATATTAATTAAATGTTAAGTTATAACGAAACATGTAAATTTATTAATATATGTCGAATTGGGAAAGACTCCAATATTAAGTAATCAATTATGTGCTATGTGGTATTTGTTTAGTTTTGGCTTATGCAATCGATTATCGATGTATGTGGCTTTTTTTTCTAGAAGAAGAAAGCCTTAATTGAATAAATACATTATACACCTAGACTTGATTATTAATAGGACTATTGAATAAGATTTGCATGTGGCTACATATTTTATACATATTTAATTGTTATGATTATGTATATGTTTATTTGGTTGTCTTATTTTTTTTATTACATATTAGTTGTTTTTGTTTATTATTATGTTAGACATGTTTATAAACGAAAAGGATAATTTTTTGAATAAAAAAATAATACGGACTAAATAAATGGCGAAATTGTTTTGGTTTTAAGAGCTTAAATTTCAAATGATTGGTTGATTGATGTTTTTGTATGTAATGGTTAAATAGGCCCGACCGAAGTTTACACACTACAAGATGGGTATAAGGTTGGCTTCGCATTAAATTGTGGCCTTAGATACACAACACTCTGTCTTAACACTCGTTTGTGTGTAAATTAGACTTACCAAACAACCATTACATGTACACTGTCATCTTAAGGGTGAATTGACCACAATTTCACAATGATTATCCGAAACACTAAGCCTTAGGGCTTATGCAAAAGTACGATATAGTGGACGATAATTGTTGGTAATTCTTTAATTGGTGAACCCGATACCTCAATCAAAACTTTGCTATTTTACTCTTAGTAAATTGGTAATAAAAATGTTTTATAAAACCAATGTTATGAAGTTGTATGCATGCTTCTTCATACATTATTTTGATTACACGTCAAAATTAATACCCTTATAAAATTAAGTCGAATGCCATCTAATTAAGAACACTTGAAGTTGTAATTTATGTCATATGAGAACTTGGCGAGATTGCAATGGAGAGGTAAATTTCGTAATTTCATTGCTAGCAGATCAACAGATGTAATGGATTTATGAGTTTGCAGTTTTTAAGTTAGACGACTTAAATTGAGTAGGAAGTGAGATCTTGGACTCAAGGCATTAAGATGGGGATCAAACATGCTTACAATACAAATATTTTGTGATTGTAAATCCCATAAATCTAGGAATTGGACAAATGTTATGCCAATTATTGTACGACAATTACGTTGTTGAATACTATCATTACTAGCAGATCAACTGATGTAATGGTACTATGTCAATTAGGATCCTAGCTTTAAGAAAATACTATGGTTTTTATGATTATTTACCAATGGGTATTTTATTTTCTTAAAGATCTAATTATCGAAAATACTGAAAATTGAATTTTTATAATTCGTTTTAATGTATTAATGCAACGTTCAAACCGCAAATGCACTTTGGGCTTTGGTAAATTGATTTAGTTTTGTTTTCAAACAAATGTTTGATTAAGAATAATTTACTTAAAAGATAAAAGAAGTCTCCTTTCTATGAAAGAAGAGTGAGACACAATCCTATCTCTTTTCATGAATGAGAAAGGATAATAGGAATATTAGATATGTCTAAATTATAATATAACTCATAGCAAACTTTTAATAGTTAAGAAAATTGCACATATTTTCCATAGAGATTGTATCATCCTCATTCGGTGATTAATTCTTAGTAACAAATATGATATTTGGTTAACAGAAAATTATGTATGACATTTTATGAGTTATTATAATTAGAAGCTAGACTAATTACCGTGAAATGATAAAAGACAAACTAGTTTATTCAGCTAGTTGTTTTGACTATTTAAAAGGTGCTACATACATTGTGAGATGGTAGACCTGTTAAGGAAGAAATTGCATGCCTAATTTTTCAAGTTCATAGCATTTGGTGGATAGTCCATCATTTACGTAGTAGAATACACTCTTTAGTACATAAGTAATTGTTACGTATGGACATTCAAAGGTGTAGGAAAGTTAAAAGCACACTATTTTCTTTCACTAGATATGAAACATTTACAATGTTGTCAAATTCAGTGGGAGTATTGTGTACTTATTACTGAATAAGGAATTATTGTAATGATCTTTAATTCAGTGAGAGTTACAAGCTTTGACATCTTGGTAGCTAAAGATAATTACTTTCCAAGTGTAGACACTCATACTTTTAAGGATAATCTTGTACGTTTCTTTACTAGACATTGTTGTTCTACATCTACTTGTTATGCTAAAATCTATGACACAATCATCTTGACTACATAAACAAATGCATGTCGTGTTGTTTATCAACTATATGAGGTTGTTCCATGCACAAGTGGGAGAAATGTTATCTTTAATGTGTGCAAGAAACAACTCATAAAGATATGATGGATTCTCTTGACTACAAAGTAAGAGAATAATGTTCTAATATGAATTATACTAATCTAATTCAAGAAACACTTGGTGTTACAATTTATGTTATGTGAGAGCTTAGTTAGATTGCAACAACAAGGTGAATTTCATATTTTCATTACTAGCAGATCAACTGATGTAATTGAACTATGAGAATTTACAGTTTCTAAATTAGATACCTATTAGAACATGTGTCAATATGATATCAAGACTACTTTAATTTGTATATTTATGAATTAATGGAATGACATAAATTAATAAAGTAATCTAATGCTGCTTCAATCTGAGTATTTATGTGTTTTTGAAATGAAATAAATAAATGAAGAAATAATGTTATTTACATTAGTGTGAAGTAATAAATTAACTTGAAATTACTATTGAAACCAAAATATGGTGTTCATAATTACTTTAGTTAAACATGTTTATGTTTCATTGTAAAGATATAAACATAAAGTCTTTTAATTGTTACAAGACTTATAATAAAGTAAGACGTTATCTTGTTATGTGTTTTAATTAAGACATGTACATGAAACCATTAAATTGTTAAATGACTTATAACGTATAGTGGGATTATAACAGTTTATGTTTTCTTGTAGAGACATGGACATGAAGTGACTTTATCAAAAGTACTTGTGTTATAAAGCATGTAATCGGCTTGAAAATAATATTATACCATTAGAATGAATTAGTTGGTAAATAGACAAGTCAAAAAGAAATATGGTTATCTTAAATATTGTTAGATTGTCTTACAATATTAATACTAATGAAATACCAAATGTTTATGGTATGTTCAGTTAGGAAAATCAAACTCAAGTTATATTGTCTGATTAAAGATAATTATGACTTCTTTTATTCCAAAAGTTATCAAGGTTATAATGTTGAGTATGACTTGGACATATTTAATAAAACTCCAACATAGAAGATTAATAAGACATTATCATATGATGGAATGTGATGAATCACATTAAGTCTTAAATTGAAGTTCTAAATTTGTTTAATAGCTTATGAAGAAGTTATTAACAAAGTAAAGTCAGAAACAGTCAATAAGTATTTGTAATATCCCAAAAGAGAACATTGTATTATTGCTTTATTTGCTAAGTATTTAAAGATAGTCTTTAAATTACTAAAAGCAAGTGGGAGTTTTGATTTTTAAAAGATAAAATTACAATATACATAATCTTCTAAAAATACACTAGTAAATATCATGATGAAGTTTGACATTTGAATGTTAAATCTCAACATGATAATAAAGTTTGACATTTAAATGTTAAATCTCAAAATGATAGAATTATCATTCATATAATAGTAATATATCTCAGATATTTGATTAATATGCTGAGGGCTATGATTTACAGGATTATTGTAAACCTGATAATCATCATGCTACATTACCAATTATGAAATTGGGTAAAGTATTCATGATATGAATGATTAAGATGCTGTCCATAAAGATAATCAATTTTAGAAACTTGGTTTATCTTAATAGTTAGACTAAAAAATGAAGATGAGTTTCTTCAAAGATTAGGTAACAATTGTGGTTTAAATCTTTGTATAGAAATCATATGGACAATACTGTGCATGTATTTAATGCATGTTTTATGACAAGATTATTAATCACACTTAAGCGATTAACTGTGATTGAATATTCTTTTCTAAATACATTAAATATATAAAGATTATGATTGTCATGTTTATGAATTTGACAATGGAATATCAAAACTCTTTCTTGAGTGATTACTTGAGCGAGGACGATAAGTAATCAAAGGAGTTTATGAATTCAAATAAATCTTTGGAAGTGTACAAGGTGCAATAATCCATGGATGGATAAATGCATGCATCTGAAGATTACTCTTATGTTTAATTATTAAATTTATATTTTGATTTATAATTGAAATAAGATAATTTCTAAGTATTCCTAAAAGCTAGTGGGAGTATTATGTTTAAATTTCTTAAATCATATATGTTGTGGAACATATAAAAAGTAACATTCCATATAAGTTAAAAGTTAAGTCTTAGTTTGGAATGAAACTTTACTTGTAAGATTTAAGAAATAAGACATACAACCTTGGAATGAATGTTTATTGTTGAAACATGTGCGGTAAATGAATCTAATATAACATGATATATTATTTAGAAAGTCTAAATAGATATGTATGACATGAATAAAATTTAAGTATGACTCAAAGATGTTTCATGCACATCATGTTTTGTTGTATCATGCTTTATTACAAGATGATTTGGCAATATTAATATCTAATTAAAAGGTTATTAGATAACTCGTGTAATATTCTAAAAGAATATGTTTGATTATAGAATCACATTCTAAATCTGAAACAACTTCCAAATTCTATAAATGAACAATTTTTTAATTATTGTGAAAATTGTCATAGCCAACAAACTTGAAAGTTTGAAGGGCATCAAACATTACACAATAGATATTAAGGTTTACGGAAAGTTTTTAAAAGCATATTATTGTTGTTTGCATACAATAATGCTAATGAAATTAAGGTGACACTCAATACTAGTTATGGTAAGGATTTCATCCTTGACTATATATACTAGTTGTGCTTACTAAAAGCATAGTTGCATTGTACATTAAGAGAATAAAAATACTTTAAACTTTAAAATGTTTGGAAGTTTGATTATCATAAATTGGTGGTTAAGGATGACACATATTTTATGAAAGACAATATGGCATTATCAAATACTTGAGTATGCATATACAAGAATTTCAATAGTTGAATTCTTGAAATAAGTATTCTCAAAATTCCGATAGATCAAAGTTGGATGATTTATGTCTTGTCAACAAGTATGAATGTCATTACTTGAGATATGATTCATCAACAAGAGTTATCATGCATTGATCTATTTAGTATTTGGATAAAAGATGTTAAATAATTATTATAAATTTAAATACATTGTATGTTTAATTTATAATATGTTGTATCCTATATTTGTATGTTTAATCCATGAATAAATGTTATTCTAAATTGTCCGTTGTCAGTTAATAATATAGGAATATTATTAAATCAAGACAAATCTGAAGGTTGGTATAATATACTTAAAGTATATTGATGCGTAGTCATGCCATTTCAGATGATATTCAATGATACCGAATATAAGACTTATCCTAACTACATAATGTCATTTTATGGATCTTGTCATTAAGTAAATCATGAGAAGTTATCCTCAGACTTGAGATGCAAGATAAGTGTCATGAATGTAGTACATTTTTGTGAAACAACTTAACGCTATACGTAACTGGTAGTCATAAGGGTTGTTTTCGAAAGTGTTACAAAGTTTGTGGGTTTTGCTTGTAGTCAAGATAGAATTTGTTCCTTCAAATTTATTTTTGAAGTTTAATACTACTGGGCTTCTCGTAGGGTTGGTAAGATGTATGTGCGGCCGCACCTAAGATCTCCCCTGAATATGTTCAGAAGATTTGGTAATCTTGATCAATCATAAACAACGAGAAACATAATGGTTAATTAAGGAATGACTTTAATCCTTATCCTTATTAACGGGTATTAGAAACAAAAGGATAATAATAATGAGAAATCATTAAAAGGTTTTTCCAGGAGCCTTACTCGAGATCGTACTAGAGGCATCGGTGTGTTGCAAGACGCTAACCGATGTGATTACCATATTAAAATATGTCCAAGTGGGAGCTGTTAGATTATGGACATTATTTTAGTAGTCGTATGTTAGGATCGAACTCGAGATCGTGGGATTGCACACTTTACGTATGAAGAGTAAAAGAATAATTATTTATAAATGTTATATATAATTATTAATAAACACAAAACTAGTAACGACCGTTAGTATTTAACGGAGAATGACTAACGGCCGTTAGACGAAGATTAGGAAAGTAATACTTGTGAATAATTGGAAGGTCAAGAAAGTTCTAGAAGGAGTTTCACCTCCTTTGTGTCTTGAGCTCCAAGTTTCATCAAGTATATAAACACCTCATGGGTTATT
>JARVZY010007614.1:0-22555 GCA_030686995.1 Artemisia argyi | reverse complement strand
AAATCATATATGATTCGTAAGAATCATATATGATTCGATTTTAACAAATCATATATGATTCTTACGAATCATATATGATTCTTAAGAAATCATATATGATTCGTAAGAATCGAATCATATATGATTTTTTACAAATCATATATGATTTTTACGAATCATATATGATTCTTTCTGGGCGAAAATTAAAAAAAAAAAAGTTCGTCGAAAGTATATAACAATGCATATCTATAGAAAGATCATTTAATTCTCGTCGCGATGGTATTTTTTTGTAGCTTGAAGATTTACCGTTTGCAAGATATGTTGTTTTGAAAAAAAAAATGTGGAAAATATAAATGGGTGGCTATGATTGGTTGATAGGTTCTATGGCATGTATGGGTTCTTCATGGATCTCAACTCTAGTTCTCTATTCCTAGTCTCCCAACATATATATTAGAGGAACTTGCCAGGTCACATATGCCACTTGGCATGAAAGAATTAGGTGGAAACCAAAAAGAATGCCATCATGTCACAATTTAATTAGGTGTCATACAAAAACACACGCCTTCCTCACTTCTACCGTAACCCCCAAATCAACCGTTTTTTGATTCTTGATTCAGAATTAAACATACACCAAATCATTTTATTTTGATTTTTGATTCAAAATCATTTAGAATAACCCTATCACTTCATTTAAAATAGCCACTAATTAACCTCAAATCATATACCTAAAAATTATCCCCATATCAATTTATTTCGGTTCATGATTCAAAAATCAAAACAATCGATACTTGCTGAAAAAAAAAAAAAAAAAAAAAAAAAAAACGCACCAACATCAATTTAAGAAAAATGGTGATTGAAAAGTCCAGAGAGAATTTTTCACAAATCAACCAACTTCGATTTAAGGTAATTTTTATTTATAATTTTTGTTCCAATCAAACTGAATTAGATTAGCCAATCATTTTTTTTTATGTATAATGAATTTGATATTAGTTTCTTATGCATTTATGTGTTTTTATTATTGATTATTTGGTTTATGTTTTTGATAGAATGTGTTTAGCAAAAGGATCATAAAATTTTTGATAAATTTTGTATACCACATGTTTGATGAAAGTCCTCACTGGAATTTGAAATGTAAACATGTTGTTGTTTTTTTTGTATACCATATGTTTATGTGATGAGATTGCTTAGAAATCAATATATTAAATTTAGTGTTTTTGAATTAAGCTATTTTATGTGTAAATAGAGCACACATTTGGTCTTTTGGAATCACAACTTGCTCATGGTCATCGACCGTTCTCAAAGTATTCACCAATGAAAGTAATATATATCAATTTTGTCATGTAACCATTGTGTTCAGTAATAGTTTTATTGAATTACAATATAATTTTTCTCCATTTATATAATTTTCTTTAGGTTTTGCTCATGAGGATCTTGATGAGCATGTGAAGATAATGTCATAAAAGGTGTGAGCTCTCTCAACCAATATTATATTAATTATTATTAGAAAGATAAACCCTTTAGTATATTTTGTTATAATATGTAGACAAGATACGAGATTGAAGATCTACAACTACCAAGGACCTTTAAACAAAGACTAAAATTTTGTGATTACACCTGCTCCACCTGGTAAATTAAAAAAATATTAACTTTAAGTTGTTATGTTATACCCAGTATTTTAAGACGAAGGTGAGCTCCATAACGTTGATGAAGGCGAGGAACTGAACACACACCATTTAGTTCTGACGCAGTTTGACAAGGTATGAAATATGTATATGTTTATCACTATTACGATATTACTACTTGCCTTTCAGAAAACATACATTATTACATTGTGGAAAAAACCTACTATTTTATCAAACTTAAAATTTGCTTTGGCCATTTTTTATATACAACAAAATTTGGTCAGTGGCTGCCTGATGTTGATGGAACAATGGATAAAGTTTGGCCGTTGATAAGTATGCTCAGCAGATTTAAGTAGTAAGGTGGCTTTGAAGTAAATGTGTTATGGTCACACCGAAGAAAACTTGTGTAAAGTAATAAAAAATAAATGGCCAAAATTCATAGCTTTAGATATGGTAATATATAAACCTATAAAGAACAAATTAGTAGATTTGTTGAATATATTTAGGCATAATGTCCACTTTAGTTCTGACCGCAAGAGAAAGACTACTGTGACCGGATAAGCGGAGTATATACCATGTTCCGCTCAATTATCAAACCTAGAAACAATAAATACCAAAGCCTACAAGTTGGATTAATCCCGAAACTGGTAATGTGGTGCAAGGGTTGACCCACACTACAAACCCTTTTACTGTCCTTTTTTATATACTTTTATAACTAACACTGCATGTATGAATCTTTTGACCTAAATGTTTTTAGCTAATTGTTTTAATCTGACCTAATCGAAATAAAACACAACTTAATAATCAAGATAAGATTTTTCATGCATCGAACAAAAAGGATTGATGTTTTAAAACGACGGGCTAATGTTTTGGGCAGGTTTGGTAATGGGCCAATAAATGTGCGGGTCACAATGGGTCAAGTACATCTACTTTATCTATACTTATAAGTGATGCTGCTGATGCGGTTTCTTGCTGCTGATGCGATTTGGGATAACAGGTATGGAAGAAAAGAAATAGGAAAACATATGCTCAAAGAGATATTCAGGTAAGGATGGTTGCGATCAGGGGAAACTCCTACACCCTATGTTGCAGCCTGCAGGTCTCACAGTTGTTCATCCTGGTAAATATATTAAACTTGAATATATTTATGCTTAGTTTAGTGAAGACTACGCTAGATCCTTGGATAAAGTTTAACGATAGGAGTGAGAGGGTACCATCTGACATGATAAATAGGCTTTATGTGCTAGGATGTCATGAAAAAAGAGCATTTACAGTCTACTTCCATGAATTTAATGGAATTATTTTAGTTAGCCACCTCTCGATATTTTTTGACAAGAAATTCATGATCAAACCTATCACGAGGAACCATTTGTGTATGGGTCTTGCTTGCAATTATTTCATTTACAGTGTGCTTGGTTTAGTGTCATGGAATCACTATGGAAATTGGTTTAATTGGTGGAACGGGAATTGCATTGACTTCTGATATCAATTTCATTATTGTCGTTTGCTTTTAGAATTGGTTGTGAGTATAAGAAACTTACATGGAAGTATATTATAAAAGGGAAAAATGAATTGCAAAGGAGCTAGAATCCTAAAAATGACAAATCTAAAAAGGGTAACGAAAAGCTTCAAACAACAAATAATCAAAGATAGGTTATTGTTATAACTTCGCCTATGCAATCATTTACATGTCATGTTCAGTAACAAATTCAATTGGACTTGATTGCCTCTGCGGTTTCAAGAAACACGGGTTATCGTTATATTAACAACCATGCCATTATGTGAAATCGATTATATGTCTATGTAATTCGTTTATATTTTAGTTTCTATTTGGATCTGCACGTAGGAATTGATCATATGTCTACGACAACTTGATGTTTGGTATTGTTTATGACATATAACATGGACTATTTTAGAAAGTTATTAGTTACATACGTACACTTATTTTATCTATAATCGTTATTTTAAATGCAATAAGACATGTAGGGTGATGGGTCAAAACAAGTTATTTTGTATGGGTATTTACTGTTGGAATTATTATATCATGACATTCATATTAATAAACCAAGTACATCAAAGTGAGCATGAGCGGAAGCAATTATAATAGATCGAATAACATGTAATTAATTAATCATTAATCTAAATAGTAAACATACCATAGTGATTCTAGCCCGAACAAGAATCAATGCAATCTTCCGGAACCAAGAACCCTAATTAGGGTTTATAAGGATTATAAGAATTACCCCTTACCTTTTTTGTAATTCAATCCAAGAATCAAACAATAGTGTGTTTGATTCACGTTCTTGTACACACGTACTAATTCAAGAAAAGTATTTGCAAGTAATAAAACACAAAACCCTTTTTAGATGCAAGAAAATCGAAACCCTTAGGGGTGTTCGGTTTTGGATCGACCAAGGAGAGACAAGGAGAAGAAAACACCAAGATGTGTGTGTACAAGTTATGTGAAAAACCTACATCTTGGGTTTGCTTATATACTATACAAAACTTGGAGCTCAAGGCACAATGGAGGTGGGTTTACCCCCTATGCCGATCGGTTTTGGAGCCCAAAGGGGTGTTCCGGAACCTTTTCTTGTTTCCATGTTTTGTCTAGTAATTACTTTCCTAATCTTCGTTTAATAAATAATTAGTCATTAATCAATAATACTAATTATTATTATTTGTTTTGTGTTTAATAATTAATTATAACATTTTATAACTGATTATTACATTTTCTCTTCATACGTATTGTGTGCAATCCCGTGATCTCAAGTTCGATCCTAACACACGACTATTATTATTTTGTCTAAAAAACCAACAGCTCCCACTTAGACATATCATAATAGTGTGATCACATCGATTAGCGTCTTGCAACACGTCGATGCCTCTAGTACAACTTGAGTAAGGCTCCTGGAAAACCTTTTAATGATTTCTCATTATTATTATCCATTTGTTTCTAATACCGTGTTAAATAAGGATATGGATCTAGGTCATTCCTTAATTAACCATTCTGTTTCTCGTTTTTAGAAATTGACAAGATTACCAAATCTTTTGAACCTTTCATGAAAGACCTTGGGCATGGCCACGCAAACACCTTGACAACCCTACGAGGGGCCCAGCAGTATTAAACTCCAAAAATTAATTTGAAGGAACAAATTCTTTATTGATTACAAGCAAAACACACAAACTTTGTAACACTTCTGAAAACAACCCTTATGACTACCAGTTACGTATAGCGTTAAGTTGCTCCACAAAAATGTACTACATTCATGACCGTTATCTTGTATCTCAAGTCTAAGGATAACTTCTTATGATTTACTTAATGACAAGATCCATAAAGTAACATCATATAGTTGGGATAAGTCCTATATTCAGTATCATCGAATATCATCTGAAATGACATGTCTACGCATCAATATACTTAAGTATATTATATCAACTTCAGATTTATCTTAATTTAATAATATTCCCATATTATTAACTGACAACGGACAATTTAGAATAACTCTTATTCATGGATTTAAACATGCAAAAATAGGACAACAATAATTAACAATAGAAATAAACATACCAACATACTTTATTTCATTAAAATAATAATTGTTTACAATATCCTTTATCCAAATACTAATCACAGTTATGCATGAAACTACTAGCTAATTTAAGTCCAATTCCGTTGGCCAATTCATTAAGCTTGTCTTTCGCCAAAGCCTTAGTGAACGGATCAGCTAAGTTTTCATCTGTGTGAACTTTCAGCAGATTTATTTCACCTTCGTCAACCTTTTCACGAACAAAGTGATACTTCCGTAGAAAATGTCTGGTGCCTCTCATTACTCCAGGTTCATTGGCAAATATGATTGCAGCAGAATTGTCACAATACATATTAATAGGTAATTCAATTAAAGGCATAACACCAAGCCCAGAAATGAATTTCCTAATCAAAACAGCCTCCATAGCAGCTTCTGAAGCAGCAATGTATTCAACTTCTGTTGCAGACATCGCAATTGTACTCTGCTTCTTGCTCCTCCAATCTACAGCTCCTCCATTGATAATAAAGACATAACCAGTCTGAGACTTCGAATCATCTTTATTACTTTGGAAGGATGCATCACAGAAACCTGTAACACAAAGTTCTGCAGATGGATTTCCACCATATACCAAAAACATATCTTTTGTATACCTTAAATACTTAAGAATATGCTTAACAGCAATCCAATGTTTATCACCTGGATTCTGTTGAAATTGACTGGTAATATTTTGAGCAAACGCCACATCTGGCCTTGTGCACTTAACCGCATACATAATAGATCCTACAGCCGAAGCATAAGGAACTTTACTCATGCGAGCCACCTCTTCAGGTGTTGAAGCACAAAACTCATTACATAAGTCATGTTTTACTTCCATCGGCAAATATCCTTTCTTGGAATTTTGCATATTGAATCTTTTCAATATTTTGTCAATGTAAGCACTTTGACTTAATCCAATTAACCGCCTTGATCTATCTCTTTAGATTTTGATTCCCAGAATGTATGCAGCTTCTCCTAAATCTTTCATAGAAAAACACTTTCCAAGATATGCCTTAACTGCTTGCAAACTTGGAATGTCTTTTCCCATGATCAATATGTCATCAACATATAAAATTAGGAAAGTTACATTATCACTCCCACTAGCTTTGTGATACACACATGACTCATCAAGATTTTGAGTGAATCCAAACTTTTTAATTTCAGTATCAAACCTCTTGTTCCATTGTCGTGATGCTTGCTTTAATCCATAAATGGATCTTTTAAGCTTGCAAACACGATTTGGAAATTCTGGATTTTCAAACCCTTCTGGTTGTGCCATATAGATGTCTTCATCTAGATGACCATTTAAGAAAGCGGTTTTCACATCCATTTGCCAAATCTCATAATCATAGTACGCTGCTATAGCTATGAGAATTCTTATAGCTCTTATGTCTGCTACAGGAGAAAACGTCTCCTCGTAATCTATTCCAAAAGTTTGAGTAAAACCTTTAGCAACTAGACGAGCCTTATAAATGTGTGCATATCCATCCATGTCAGTCTTGATTTTGTAAAGCCACTTACTCCCAACTACCATGGCACCAGGAGGTATGTCAACTTCTTCCCAGACTTCAATATCATGCATGGATTGTATTTCCCCATCCATAGCAGCTTTCCATTTAGCTTTTTGAGGGCTATTAATGGCAGCTCTATAACTAGTAGGTTCATTAAGATCCCCTAGTGTATGCTCATCAACCTCTACATTAAGACATAGACGGTCAGGAGCTTTCACAGATCTTGAAGATCTGCGAATGGGAATTACTTCAACTTCCGGTGGAGGACCCAGACTTTCCGGTTCTATAGGAAGTGTGCTAGTGTTTTCTGAAGGCAATGCATTATTTAGATCATCTTCTAAATCATATATTCTCCCACTGATTTCTTGAACCACAAATTCACTTTCAAGAAAATCACCATATCTTGCAACAAACACTTTGTTCTCAGGTGGGTAGTAAAAGTAGTAACCCATAGTTTCCTTAGGGTATCCTACAAAAATGCATTTTACAGATCTTTGTTGGAGTTTATCTTGTGAGTCACGTTTAACATACGCCTCACAACCCCAGACCTTTAAATAAGACAAGTTCGGAGCTTTTCCAGTCCATATCTCATATGGTGTCTTATCAACCTTCTTGGTGGGAACCATATTCAAAATACGAACAGCTGATTCAAGAGCATAATCCCAAAAAGACAAAGGAAGATTAGTAAGATTATACATTGATCGAACCATGTCCAGCAATGTACGATTCCTTCTCTCAGATACACCATTTTGTTGTGGAGTATATGGAGATGTGAGATTCTGGACAATTCCATTCTCAGTTAAGAAATCTTTAAAATCTTGACTAAGGTATTCACCACCTCGATCAGAACGAAGAGCTTTAATCTTCTTTCCCAATTGCAATTCTACTTCTGCTTTGAAAACTTTAAATGTTTGAAACACCTCATGTTTATGCTTAAGTAAATAAACATAACCATAATGGCTGAAATCATCTGTAAAAGTTAAGAAGTAGACAACACCTCTCCTTGACACATGTCTAAGTGGTCCACATACATCCGTGTGTATCAAACCAAGTAGATCTGAAGCTCTTTCCATATTATTATGAAAAGGTTTCTTCGACATCTTCCCAGAAATACAAGATTCGCATTTATCAAATGACTCATCAATGATATCATTCAAAAGCCCTTCACGTTGCAGCTTTTGCATGCGAGTCTTACCTATATGGGCAAGTCTACAGTGCCAAAGGTAAGACGAATTCAAGTCATACTTCATTCTCTTACTTATGCTGTACATCGAATTATTATTATTGTTGGAAGTCACACAATTATTCATATCAATTTCAAACACACCATTCACAGCAACAACATTAAAATAAAATACACCATTTAAAGAAACAGAAATTTTATTGCCATCAATAGTATGAGAAAAACCAAGATCCAACAAACATGAAAAGGAAACAACACCTCTAATTATAGAAGGTGCATAATGACAATTGTTTAAACAAAGTACTAAACCCGAAGGTAAAACTAAATCAAACATTCATATGGCTTCAACTGCTGCTTGTGCTCCATTTCCCACATGCAGAAATTGCTCCCCATAAGCTAGTCTCCTTTCCTCTCTAAACCCCTGAAGTGTATTACAAATATTAATACCACATCCAGTATCATATACCCAGGAATTTATTATACGAGGTAAAGTAAATAATTCAATGACAAATAAGTTACCTGAAGTGCTGGCGCCCATGTGCCTAGTCTTCTTAACCTTATTGTTTCGCAAGTCATCGAGATAAAGAGGACAATTCCTCTTCCAATGGCCCATCACCTTGCAGTAATTGCATCCTTGATCCTTCTTTGGATTATTCTTGACAGTAGGGTTCTTCTTAGGTTGAGGTGGTTGATAAGCCATAACCTGCTTATTCTTATCAGCCTTCTTCTTTCCTTTACCCATCTTCTTGTTCGCATTTGGCTTGTTAATTCTACCCCCTTGTATTGCAAGAACTTGGGGCGTAGGAGCCTTTGGTGTCAACCCTTTCTCATAATCAATGAGCAGTGCGTGCAATTCACTTACTGATGCGTGGGAATCGCACCTTGCTTTACCTCTCGAGGGATCTCGAGAAGCTTACAACCCCCACCAGGCAGTGTACCTGATCGTTGTAGTATAGTATAGTGACAAGTACCGGGGGATTGATCGTTCAGGTTAGGAATAGTGTCGCTAGGATTAGAAAACCTAATTTACTAGTTCTAGAGGTGAGGGATGATTATTTTTGTGTTTTTATATTTTTATGAAAGCAAGTAAAATCTCGGTTTTTGGAAGAGTGGGCGGAATTAGTTGCTATTCAACTAACCCAAGGCTAAGATATATTCAAAATAAAATAATAAAAATGAAAACAAACTAATTATACTAAAGTTGTGAGCAGTAATTGGAGAAATTGTGTTTACTTAGACTTCATTACTCCCTAGATATCTTTTACATGTTAATTACTTGTTACACTTGTATGAATGACGGATTGTATTCCTTAATACCATTCGTGGGGTGGCATACATAACTCCCCAACTCTATGAGCTCTTATCTCCTCCTACACCATGACCCAGCACAACTATAGGGATTGTAAACAGTGGCTCATGCATTAAATACAACCAATAAAGACCTAGTACGCCTCGGTTCATGTTTCTTAAGATGTTCAAGCATGTTACCATTTGGAGATCTGCCAGTTTTCTTAAGCCTAACATATTAATCATTCATTCAAAACAAGAATAGACAAGTAATCAACACATAATCAACATCTAGGTTTCATTAGATCTAAGCAAACACAAAAGAGATCTAGCCTAGCATAATGGAATTGAGACAAGAACAAGATATAAACAACCAACACATAGACATATTGATTGAATTGAAAGTACACTTATCTCAATTACAATGCAAGGTCTCAAGGGTTTGGAACCCTTGAAAAACCTGTAAAAGAGGCACCAAAATCGTCTTTAGGGTTTCACCAAAACTTCTCCCCTTTTAATGAAAAAACTAGAAAACTATATATAGGAAAAACAGGCTGACGGCGTCAAGAGTTACTTGTGACGCCGTCACCTCGCCGCCATATACTTCCTCGGACGGCCTTGATCCACTTATGACGGCCTATGTGACGCCGTCACCACCCACGGTATTTTATTCTTGCCACTTTGACGCCGTCATGAAGCCTTCTGACGCCGTCACCACCTACGATGTTTAATTCCTCATGTCTGACGCCGTCAAGATGGTGGTCTTGACGCCGTCACCTTGTATCTTCAGCATGGAAATTTGGTACTTTGCCGTTTTCTTCACTTTTATGCTCCAAAAACGTCCAAAATGGCTTCTTTTCCAGAATTCACTCTCCAAACACCTAAAATCACAAAAGGAACGATTTAGGGCAATATTTGATCAAATAAAGTCGGATTCGGGCTTAAATGACCCCCTAAAAACGGATCATTTTTCGCCTCATCATATACCCTTACACTTGAGATTTGCTTGTCCTCAAGCAAATGAGCTTTTATTCTACTCAAAAGACAAGGTAGGGGCCATTTAACACTAATATAAAAGTAATTACAACAAATAATCGTTCCACTAAAGACCAATAGACAAGCACGGAGGTCATACACAAGCACCTCACAAATAGTGTTTAGATACTCACATCTCTCGGGTGTAATAAAGTAATATAACATTATGGAAATGGAAGATATCTCTCACTACCTGTCATAGCAAAATAGATTACCATAGGCTTGGGAAAGGATCAAACCTCCACCACATGGCGTAAGCACCTAGGATAAACTATCAAAGAGGTCTTTTTAAAGGGTTGTAACGTTAGGTATAGGGATATGAATTACACGGTTTTGTTGGATAAAGGAATTTTTACTGGTGGCGAGTTAACAATCTCGGTTAATTACATGTACAAGATGGCGTTGCTAAGCCAAGACTAGACTCGACTTAAGCTAATAAATGAAAAATAACAAAAACATAAAATGAACATAGAATGAAAACGGGATGGTAGTCCGTATGTTTTTTCTCTTTTTCTTTTCTATATTTTTTTTTCTTGATTTTTTCGATTTTTTTTTTTTTTTTTTTTTTTTTTTTTTTTTTTTTTTTTTTGCATACACTCTTACCCTACCATCCAAAATAATACATCATAGGGGTTTGAGCATTCCCCTTACACTTGATTCTTTACATACTTTACAATTAACTAATCTAATAACTTGAATTAAGAAAATTAAAACACTTGGAGCACTTTTAAGATTAACGTACATATGGGGGTAATAAGTGATGTTCTTCCCCATTACTCCATAAAATAAGTACTTACCCATGAGTCCCAATCGTCCCAAAACAATATGTACAAGGATATGACTCGACTTAGCAACCATGTAATCAATTAGAAAGTTAACTTAGGGTTTAACAAATAACAATAATGCACTAAAAATGAGCGCATACACGGAAGGCTAAGGCGATTTGGGTGTACATTTAAGTGGGGTGTAACAAATTCTTCCTTTAAGTAAAATGCTTAAAGTTAGAAACGAAAAGATAGGCTCGGAGGGGTGTACTAGGGGTTTCGTGTACTAAAAATGAGTACAACGCTAAGGGTGTGGGAAAAATTAGTTGACTTAACTAGTCAAGTAATATGACTTAAAGGGTCAAGTAATTATAATACGGGTTTAACACAAGGGTGATCCTAATGCCTCTTATCATGTAGTAAATCCTACCACACGAATGTAGTCTCACTAGCGGTCTCGGGATGCATCACTAATGCAAGTTCTAGAATCTAAATGCTACCGGTACACTCATAAGCACTAATAATGAATGCTTTTCCTATCAAATCTAAAGGCGAACCTCACATTTTTAGGTGGAAAATTTTTCTGAATATACGGTTATGTGCTAGTCATACAACCTCCTATCCATGAGACGCTTGCTATGGCTAAAGTTTCACTCCTAAATGTTGTAAAAAAATTTAAATTTGGCGCTAAAATTACACTAACAAGTATTTCTCATAGTTTTATTACTCATCTACTATCAAACAAAACAAACTCAAGCGAAAGTGCATATGTAAGGTATCATCTTTTTACCCTCCCCTTACACTTAAGATGAACATTGTCCACAATGTTCAAGTAAAGAATGTAAAAGTTAAAAAGTAAAGAGAATGAAATCAAATACTCCCCTGATTCGCTCGGTATGGATTTTAGGTTGGCCAGGTTAGATCTTCCTCCAAGAAAACGAACAATCAAAGCTTCCCTTCCAGAATATAAATCATCCTCTTGTCATAAATAACCTGTAAATCCTGACAAAAGTAGACAAGGCAACCTCGCGTAAAATCGGCGGCATCCTATATAAGTTACTAAATCCTAGAAAACAAAGTAAGATATAATGCTTGTGGAATGAAGTTTGCAGATTTCCTGGAGATTATAAAACTTAATAATTCACAAAAACCATAAGACTCCGTTAGAAAAACAAAACCGGTAAAATTTCTAGATTTTAACTCCTGACGCCGTCAAGAGCAATACCCTGACGCCGTCAGAATGGACCTGCAGAAATTCTTATGTTAAGTTTCCGGAAAATTTCTGGAAAAACTTTTTCCTACTTCCTGGAAAATCCTGCAAAACTTCATTATGACTCAATACAAGCATTTGACTCTAACAAATACGAATATACATGTTCATTAAATATTGTGGAGAATCATGATCGGTTTGTTTCTTAAAAACATATTTGGGGTTTCCCCTTACACTTATCTTTTGCAAAAATACCTTTAGGTTGAAGTTAAGACTAGGCTAAACAACATAGTAAAGTATTTTCACGTTTTATTTTAGAAGCATGATCAACCAACAATAAAAATAAAACATGCATACGGAAGAAAATAACAATCAAACAAATAAAATCACACAAAACATGGGTTGCAAAGATAAATCATCAATAAAAATTAAAAGCTAATCGTGCATAATACTAATTAAAAGAACATAAATGAAAATTGTTCAAAGCCAACAAAGGCCGAATCCTAAACTATTACAAACCAAATGTTTCAAATCGTACAACCAAAAATAAATTGTTCAAGAATCACAGATATCAAGATGGATCACTGAGGGGGAGGACCAAAACGATAATCATAGCCTGGTGGGAGGTGTCCAGTGTACCCATAGGGAGGGTAGTCAGTCTCTCGGCCTGGGAAGGGGTCAATCTGTAGGTGAGGCTCAAGCTGATCTCGGGTGGAGAGGTGCTGCATCTGGCGGACGGTATGATCATACATCCAGTCAAAGCGCTGGTCAGTAGCAGCTCACCATGTGTCCATCTGACCCATCCAGGCACCCTGGTGTGCCTGCCAGTCTCCCCGACTCATGTGTCGGTAGTAATCAGCCGTCCCCTCCTCATACTCGGCAAACTGATGCTGCTGGGGCACTCCCTCATCATCACCGTCATCATCCTCATTATCAGCCCCTACGTACCATATGTAGGTACCATCCCCCATCTGCATCACAATGCTCATCTGCCTAAGGGATTTCGCCCTCACTACCCTGCAGTTCCCACAGTCGCTCAAGTACCCTATGATCTGAGGAGTAAGAAGACCATAGGAACGAGCCAACCGTGTGACGAACATCCCCCCATAAACCTTGTCGATATCCCTCTCACCCACACTGGTCCTCAAGTAACTAGCCACCCAAAACGGGATGTTGCAGTAGACATCCTCAGAAAAGATGGTGTACAAGTAGAATAAGTCCGAAGCAGTGATACGGTGAGTGGTGCCATGACGTGCAGACAAGCTGTATGTGATGCACCTGTGAACTAGCCTAACAATGGGGTCCCTGATCGATGCAGCCCCAGTAGTCGAGGTATAAGCCCCATTCCCTATGTTTGACCAAAAGGTAAAACACCTCATCTCATTCCGCTGAGTCTCTCTATGTAACAAATTCAGCAAAAAAGCCCCATCAACCTCCTCACTAGTATATAGCCCAAGCCTCCAACCAAACTCAGCCACAGAACAAGACCTCAACTCTCCCCCTAGCCTAAAATATATCGTGGTGCCCCCCATATCTCCCCTAGCCTCAGCTTGATCAAAACGGAAGGTCGCAAAGAACTCCCGTACTAACTCACTATATACCGTCTCTCTCAACCTAAACAATCTCTCCCACTGCGGTCCCGCAAACCCATCTGTGCGGAACCTCCCTACAAATGCAGCCTCCAACCCATTGGTTCTCAGAAAATCCCAGTCAACCACCGCCCCAGCATCGATATGGTGGTTGCACAACTCCTCATACTTGGTATTAGTATCCACATCATTGAATTCCCCCCAACTGTGCACTAATTCCCCATAGTTGACCCCTTGAGATCTAGAAGAACTACCCTTTTGTTGGCGAGACCTTTTGCTCATTTTCCTGGAAAAAAGGTGGAGTGAATGGAAACGATTAGAACGCGAAATTTATATGAACTTTATGCAGTCAGACACATCTGACGCCGTCAAGAGTAATTTTTGACGCCGTCAGATGGATCAGAATTATAGCCATGCAAATGCGAGGGAAAAAAATCAATTTTCAAACTCTTAACCCATTACCCAAACGCTCCTTAAATCAGGAAACAGGGGTGGGGGGTCAAAGAATCCGAGGCATGATGGTTTTTCCCTAAATTAATGCATGATTTGGGTGAGGCAACATCATCAAATGGTAACCCCACGATTACGAATCACCAATTGGATGGCATTACGATTTGTTAATGGTGGGTCAAGAATGGGGTTTCGGGCGAAAGGGGTTTTTCAAATTGACGGGTCCTAAGGATAATTAACCGAGAAAAGATGAGGAAAACTTACTTACAAAGTAGAGATCGGAGGCGGAAGATGTTGAATTGGGGGTTTGAGAGTCGGAGTAGTAGCAACACTTGGGTGAGATTTGTGGGGTATGGTTGGAAAGTGATTGGTTTTGGGTTAATATTGCTGATCCGTCGAGCTGACGGCGTCAAGAGTTAAATCTGATGCCGTCAGATGCCCGTGTGGGGTGAGGTTTGGAGTAGTTTCAAGTTTAGTCCCTGCCCTTTGCGTGAATAACTAAACACAAGTAAAACCCATGAGTAGCTATTTTGTTAACGAGGTCCACCAGGGTCGAATGTCTCGTTACTGTCGCGGAAAGAGGTGAGGTAGCATCGGGGGTCGGGTAATGTTTTGGCCAAGTTGATCCTTATGCACGGGTCATTGGCGCGAGAAGAAAGATGTTGTTCAATAGGAGGTTTCAAATCAATGGTATTTATGAGGTGTGACCTCTTTACACCGGGTTTAAAACCAAAAGAACGTTTTTCGGATGAGATCGGGAATGTAGTTCGCAAGCATCCAACGAAAATGCTATTTATTTGCGAGCTTTTCTCCGTATGGGGGTGTTTATGAGAATGGGGGGGGGGGGGGTAGTTAATGGTAAAGCTTTTGAGGAGAATCTCCCGCTGTCCTCTTGGTCAAATACCAAAGAGGTTGACACCTCGAAGACTTTCTCAATTCTTTTAGGTATAGAATTTTCTTTGATCTGTTCTTTGACCCTTGATATGAATTGGTCTGCGAAATTCATAAAGGCGTTATGAGTGCTTTCCATGCGTGCCTCAAGGTGCTGGATTTGCTTTTCCTGATTATCCATGAAGGTTACCATTATTCCTTCGAATTCCTCTTGCCGTGAGCGTTCAGGAAAATTTTGGCTGATAACCGTATTCCTATGTGGATTAGGGTTCCACACGGGTTCAGCGGCCAGTTTCTCAATACTCATCAGTTCTTTTACCTGTTTCTCGATGCTTCCCAACAATTGTTCTTGGGTGGCACGTGCGTAATCAAGCTTTGCTTTGCTCGGGAGCATTGGGTCCTCCCATCCTTCCTCTTCGTATTGTGCCAATTCCTCAAGAACTTTCCAGAATTCGTCAATGCTAAGTCTATCTAGCCTACCCTTGGCTGCGTAATCAATGGCTTTCCTTGTTTGATAGTCAACCTTACCATAAAAGATTTGGATCTGCAGCCATGGTTCGATCCCATGATGAGGAACTTTTCGGAGTAGGTCTTTATATCGGCTCCATGCTTCATAAAAGGTTTCATTTTGACGTTGTTGGAACATCAAGATGTCATTCCTAAGTTTAGTAGTTCTCCCCGGTGGGAAAAATTGAGCAAGGAAACGAGTGGTGAGATCATCCCATGTGGTGATGGATCCCGCGGGTAAACGCTCAAGCCATTGACTAGCTTGATCCCGTAGAGAGAATTGGAATAGGCGTAAACGGGTAGTCTCTCTAGTTTCAACACCTAGGTCTATAGAATCTACGATTTTGAGGAAGTCCTTAAGGTGTTGGTTTGGATCTTCGGAACGAAGTCCATGGAATGCACATCCGCTTTGCACCAACCGGATGGTGTCGGATCGCAAGGGGGTCACATTGTCTCCGGTGAGCTCAATGGTGTTTCGGTAGCCTTGGTGGCTAGGTCGGGAATACTCTCCTAAGGTTCGGGGCCTAAGGGGTTCTAATGGTGGGTTTTGTTGTGGTGGGATGATGGGTTCAAAGATGTTACCACCTTCCATGATGTCGGATGGTAAAGAGTTACGAACAAAGGCATGAATAAATAAGATAGACTAAAGAAGACCTAAAAATAAAAATAAAAATCTTACTAGAAAGGAATCTAGCAAGTAGACCTAATAAAAAGAAATCCTAACCTAGACAATAACTATTCCCCGGCAACGGCGCCAAAAACTTGATGTGTGGGAATCGCACCTTGCTTTACCTCTCGAGGGATCTCGAGAAGCTTACAACCCCCACCAGGCAGTGTACCTGATCGTTGTAGTATAGTATAGTGACAAGTACCGGGGGATTGATCGTTCAGCTTTGGAATAGTGTCGCTAGGATTAGAAAACCTAATTTACTAGTTCTAGAGGTGATGGATGATTATTTTTGTGTTTTTATATTTTTATGAAAGCAAGTAAAATCTCGGTTTTTGGAAGAGTGGGCGGAATTAGTTGCTATTCAACTAACCCAAGGCTAAGATATATTCAAAATAAAATAATAAAAATGAAAACAAACTAATTATACTAAAGTTGTGAGCAGTAATTGGAGAAATTGTGTTTACTTAGACTTCATTACTCCCTAGATATCTTTTACATGTTAATTACTTGTTACACTTGTATGAATGACGGATTGTATTCCTTAATACCATTCGTGGGGTGGCATACATAACTCCCCAACTCTATGAGCTCTTATCTCCTCCTACACCATGACCCAGCACAACTATAGGGATTGTAAACAGTGGCTCATGCATTAAATACAACCAATAAAGACCTAGTACGCCTCGGTTCATGTTTCTTAAGACGTTCAAGCATGTTACCATTTGGAGATCTGCCAGTTTTCTTAAGCCTAACATATTAATCATTCATTCAAAACAAGAATAGACAAGTAATCAACACATAATCAACATCTAGGTTTCATTAGATCTAAGCAAACACAAAAGAGATCTAGCCTAGCATAATGGAATTGAGACAAGAACAAGATATAAACAACCAACACATAGACATATTGATTGAATTGAAAGTACACTTATCTCAATTACAATGCAAGGTCTCAAGGGTTTGGAACCCTTGAAAAACCTGTAAAAGAGGCACCAAAATCGTCTTTAGGGTTTCACCAAAACTTCTCCCCTTTTAATGAAAAAACTAGAAAACTATATATAGGAAAAACAGGCTGACGGCGTCAAGAGTTACTTGTGACGCCGTCACCTCGCCGCCATATACTTCCTCGGACGGCCTTGATCCACTTATGACGGCCTATGTGACGCCGTCACCACCCACGGTATTTTATTCTTGCCACTTTGACGCCGTCACCACCTACGATGTTTAATTCCTCATGTCTGACGCCGTCAAGATGGTGGTCTTGACGCCGTCACCTTGTATCTTCAGCATGGAAATTTGGTACTTTGCCGTTTTCTACACTTTTATGCTCCAAAAACGTCCAAAATGGCTTCTTTTCCAGAATTCACTCTCCAAACACCTAAAATCACAAAAGGAACGATTTAGGGCAATATTTGATCAAATAAAGTCGGATTCGGGCTTAAATGACCCCCTAAAAACGGATCATTTTTCGCCTCATTACTTACTGTCTTCCCCACGCAATGCATATTGAAGTTCCTCACAAAACCATTAAAATCCTTGTTAAGGGACCTATTGATTAAGTTCACAGCCATATCATTGTCATAGGGTTTCTTAAGTGTTTGTAGTTGATCCATGAAACTTTTCATCTTCAACACATGAGTACTCACAGGTTCACCATCTCCTTGCTTACAACCATGTAGAGCCTCCATCAAATCGTAAATCTCTACATTTGATGGTTTCTCATAGAGTTTCTTGAGTTCGTCAATCATGTTCATGGGGAAATACTCCTCAAATTGCCTTTGAAGAGGTGTGGACATCGCCCCTAACATCATTGTGGCCACATCAATATGTTCCTTGCAATCAAGATTCCATTTGGCCTTAGCAGCATCAGTTGCTGCTTCGCCTTCAGGTTCAGCAGGACAAGGCGTTTTCAAGATTTCAAGTTGACCAGTCACTCGCAGGACAATCCTTAGTGAACGGTACCAATCATTGAAATTTTCCGAGCCAGTCAATTTTTCTCATTCAAAATAAGTTTTGAACACAGAACGAAAGTTGGTGTTATCAGTTTGAGCCATTTCTACAGATAAAGAAAGTTCAAAACATTAGTATTTTTGATAATACAATTTTTCAAGAAAATTAAAATACCCAAGGAAATTATATCCATAGAATAATCTTGAAAACTAGGATCCTCCATAAACATAGTTTCATCACATCAGTTGATCTGCTAGCAATGAAAGTACAATATGAGGTAACTTGTCGTACAAGTAATTGGCATAACATTTGTCCAATTCCTAGATATATGGGATTTACAATCACAAAACATTTGTATTGTAAGCATGTTTAGTCCCCATCTTAATGCCTTGAGTCCAAGTCTCACTTCCTACTCAATTTAAGTCGTCTAACTTAAAAACTGCAAACTCACAAATCCATCACATCAGTTGATCTGCTAGCAATGAATTTATGAAATTTACCTCTCCATTGCAATCTCGCCAAGTCTCACATGACGTAAACTACAACTTCAAGTGTTCTTAATTAGATGGCATTCGACTTAATTTTATGATGGTATAACTATTTTGATGTGATCAAAATAATGTATGAAGAAGCATGCATACAACTTCATAACATTGGTTTTACAAAACATTTTTATTACCAATTAGCTAAGAGTAAAATAACAAAGTTTTGATTGAGGTATCGGGTTCACCAATTAAAGAATAACCATCAATTATCGTCCACTATATCGTACTTTTGCATAAGCCCGAAAGCTTAGTGTTTCGGATAATCATTGTGGAATTGTGGATTATTCACCCTTAAGATGACAATGTACATGTAATGGTTGTTCGGTAAGTCTAATTTACACACAAACGAGCGTTAAGACAGAGTGTTGTCTATCTAAGGCCACAATTTAATGCGTTGTCATCCTTATACCCATCTTATAGTGTGTAAACTTCGGTCGAGCCTATTTAACCATTACGTACAAAAACATCAATCAACTAATTCTTTGAGATTTAAACTCTTAAAAACCAAAACAATTTCGCCATTATTTAGTCCATATTATTTTTCTATTCAAAAAATTACCCTTTTTGTTTATATAAACATGTCTAACACAATAAATAAACAAAACAAGTAATATATAATAAAAAATAAAACAACTAAATAAACACTTATACATAATCATAACAATTAAATATGTATAAAACATGTAGCCACATGCAAATCTTATTCAAAAGTCCTATTAATAATCAAATCTAGGTGTATTACGTATTAATTCAATTAGGGCTTTCTTTTTCTTGGAAAAAGATCCACATACATCGATAAATTGATTGCGTAAGCCAAAATTAAATAAATACCACATAACACATAATTGATTACTTAATATTGGAGTCTTCCTCAATTCGACATCTATTAAAATTTACATGTTTTAATATAACTTAACCATTAATATATATAAGCAATTTAAACAATTTAAATTATAACACAATAAAATCCATGCAAATATGCACTTTTTCATGGATTTAGCTTAACAATTAACATATTGCACCAAGATCGTTTACTAAAACGCATAACAATTACATGACATCCTAGGGTTTCTAATCAAATTAAAAAATTAAAACCCATAAACCCTAAAAACCCTTTAGGTCAAAATCGACCCAAAAAAAAATTAGGGTTAGGGATTCTAACATATAAACCCTAAAAACATGTAACTAAACGAATCAAGATCCGATTTTTATGCGTTTTGATAATTAATTACACATTATAACGGCTCTAGATGCCACTGTTGGAATTATTATATCATGACATTCATATTAATAAACCAAGTACATCAAAGTGAGCATGAGCGGAAGCAATTATAATAGATCGAATAACATGTAATTAATTAATCATTAATCTAAATAGTAAACATACCGTAGTGATTCTAGCCCGAACAAGAATCAATGCAATCTTCCGGAACCAAGAACCCTAATTAGGGTTTATAAGGATTATAAGAATTATCCCTTACCTTTTTTGTAATTCAATCCAAGAATCAAACAATAGTGTGTTTGATTCACGTTCTTGTACACACGTACTAATTCAAGAAAAGTATTTGCAAGTAATAAAACACAAAACCCTTTTTAGATGCAAGAAAATCGAAACCCTTAGGGGTGTTCGGTTTTGGATCGACCAAGGAGAGACAAGGAGAAGAAAACACCAAGATGTGTGTGTACAAGTTATGTGAAAAACCTACATCTTGGGTTTGCTTATATACTATACAAAACTTGGAGCTCAAGGCACAATGGAGGTGGGTTTACCCCCTATGCCGATCGGTTTTGGAGCCCAAAGGGGTGTTCCGGAACCTTCTCTTGTTTCCATGTTTTGTCTAGTAATTACTTTCCTAATCTTCGTTTAATAAATAATTAGTCATTAATCAATAATACTAATTATTATTATTTGTTTTGTGTTTAATAATTAATTATAACATTTTATAACTAATTATTACATTTTCTCTTCATACGTATTATGTGCAATCCCGTGATCTCAAGTTCGATCCTAACACACGACTATTATTATTTTGTCTATAAAACCAACATTTACCAAATTTGGTTTAGTGTTCAAATATGATAACTTCAATTAGGCATGTTTAGACACAATATGTTTCATGGTGTTTCCAAATAAAAATGATTTTGGGGTTGGTTGGACAAGATACTCTTTTAGGGGCTGTTTGTACTTTGCACATAATTTCTTATAAGGGATGTTTGGATATAATTTATACCAGGAGCCATTTGGACAAATAACTATCTTAGTGGATGTTTGGGTCATGACAAGTGCAAGCTAATCCCACCTTATTATGACGTGAGCTCTAACTGCCAGCGATATGGAGTAATTGCCAAATTAGGTGATACTCTCCTAAAAATTGCAAAAGAATATAAAGCCTACGCAGAGGAAGAAAAACAAAATGTTGTAGCAGCTAGAGGACTTCATGTTGTTTGGACAGAACGCCATGAATCACATCGAATTGACAATCAGGTGCATATCAATAGACAAGTGTTGAATACTATAGATATATTAGATTTAGTATCCATTGGCTGTTTATATTTACTAGATTTTTATTATTTAATAAGATATTTCTTATTAAAAAAAACTTACCATTTTTGTCATATTTATGCAACCAGGCCAACCTTTTGCTAACAATTCTGCAATGAACGGTACTGCCAAAAGGAAGACGGTACTGCCAAAATATCAAGGTATATTTCCTATGCAAGCACAGTACTGCCGAAACATCAGGGTATCACATCAACAAACATATCTTTCTATGAACGGTTTTGCTGAGTTGATCATTCTATGTTAAAGAACTTTTACACAATTCTCAATGGACTTATGGAATAACAGCTTTTGCCTAAGAGATACCATGACCGGTATTCAAGAGACGCTGAAGTAACAGGAGATGAAATCAATGATGGCATTTCGTTCCCTTTACGCTATGAAGGCGCTGCACGAAGGTATTTGCTGCAATGTTGTCTTTTGTTTTTATAGGGACTTTAATTAATGAGTATGTAAACCATTGTAGTTAATTATCAGTTGGCTTTGACCCTTTGTTTGTAGTTTTGTTATACTTTGATATAGATATGACATTATTAAGTAATAACGTATAAGAAGGTCACCCACCTATTCAGTTCTTTATTGAAACTACTTTATATGCCTTTCAAATGCGTATTGTATTTTTTGAAAGGCCAGTTGGTGCCATAAAAGATTAGTGAGTACCATGTATCAACTTTTAGATTAGTGGATTTGCATTTTAATGTTGATTAAATTATGCTAAATGTTCATAATTTCATATAAATAGCTTTAATAAAGCTGGTTGATGATAACCATACTAACGAATCAAAAAGACACGGCAAAAGTTCATAAAAACGGTACGGTGTACTTAAAGACTATAATTCATGTTCTCATATTTTGATTAGATTTTGTGATATAGTATGATTTCGAAAAGTATTTTTGTTGATTAATTTAAACGGATGAAGCCTATTAATATTATAACGGCAGTTAGAATAAGCTGATGTCAAAGATAACAAAAGGCCGATGCACTAATCAAACAACTTCGTTAGCGACGATGAACATTAAATGTTCTCTTATGTTTGTTTAAAAACATATTCACTTCCGATATGTTTGTTTTTGGTACTTTTTTTAAGTAGGTCTGTGTTTCATGTTTGTAATAAGTTGGCTATTTCGCAATTTCTGCAAGCCATTGTTATAAATAATTTTACTATCAAACATCTTTTTACCACTTTGCAAGTTATACTAACATAGGAATATCATTCATTCATGTTAAAACGATCAGGC
>JARVZY010007613.1:0-22559 GCA_030686995.1 Artemisia argyi | reverse complement strand
TGTATATGTAAGTGCATGATATCCTGTACTTCCAGCCTTCTATCAGGCATATGATTGCGCTATTAATATGGTATTGCGCTCTTAATATTGAATATAATCAAATATCATAAGAGAATAGGATGTTTAACATACCATCACTACCCATGATAAGATCCAAAGCAAAATATTCCACAAAGAATTGTGTGTTATGTTTCATGGCCTGGCCATACAATGTATGCAACAATGCATGTCCAGTTCTATCAGCAGCACACGCGCAGCGATAAGCTTGCCCCCCTATAAAAGAACATGATGAAAGTTAAAGAGTGATTGGTTTCGCTTAAGATTGCAACTCATATGATCAGTAAAGAGCCATCATATCAACCTTTGCCAAAGTCAAGACTCTGACCACCAAATGCACGCTGGTAAATCTTTCCCTCGTCGGTTCGAGAAAATGGTAAACCATAATTTTCAAGCTCAATAACTGCTTTTGGTGCTTCTCTACACATATACTGGATAGCATCCTGATCACCTATAGAAATTGATAACATGTGTTATGATAAGAAAAAAGGACCATAAATTGAAGGAAAAAATCATAATAATACAAACAAACAGGAAAACGCACTGGCTAACTTTGACATAATGCATCAACACTAATACAGAAATTCCAGTTCAGTACTTTGATTAGTCCATACACAACTTGTAAAAGGATGTACCTAGCCAATCGCTTCCCTTGACTGTGTCATACATGTGCCACCTCCAGTCATCCTCGGTCATATTTCCTAATGCAGCATTTATACCACCCTGCGTTTATTTGAAAAAAAAAAAAAAAAAAAAAAAACTGAAGTGACGTTTCATAACAAAATACACTTGATGAAAGCATCACGACACATATAAATTAACGTAATTACATCATGGAAGAGCAACTAATACTAATGAATACATTTGCTTGGTAACAAGACAAGGACTTGATGTAGGACACCATAACTTGTAAAGATCTTGGAACCAAGATACCCAATAACTCAAACTTTCTATTATCTTACTTCAACATCATCACACTATCAACGACTAGGACTATTTTCCAAAGAGAGGCAACAAGGCTTACTGCCACAAATCACAATTCCATTCTAGTTCCTGGAAAATAATCTTTTTTGCAATAGATATTTGTAATAAGATGAGTGATATTAGAAAGTGGTCCCAATGTATACTATAACTTCGATTTGGTTACATATTATCACACAAAAAAAGGTGTAATACATTTATTTCAACATTGCAAGAAACACAAGCCCTCCTAAACAACTTGGCACATCATGTCTTGATAACAAATTAGTCTTCAATTTTATCACTACACCACTTGCCACATTAAATAGGTTTTAAGCTGTTACTATGGTTACGATACATCTCGACCATACCAGTCTTCAATCATGTTACAAAAGCACATGCAATTACAATTACGAAATATACATCTACCCATAGCAAAAAGTGTCTGAAACAAAAGTCCTGTGATCAATCTTCTTTTCCTTCATTTAACAAACTTCTTTTAATCTATTCCGTAACTAAATAAAGTCAATTACATCAGCGACCCAATACAATACACACGAAACCTATAATCTATACAGCTACACAAACTTTTTAACAATTCATCAAAAATATACGAAACACAGCCAAACAGTAAAAACATCAACCACGAACCTGAGCTGCAACGGTATGCGACCGAGTCGGAAACAACTTAGTAATACAAGCAGTATTAAATCCATGTTCAGATAAACCTATCGCAGCTCGTAAACCCGCACCTCCTGCTCCAACCACAACCGCATCATACGTATGATCAACTATCGTATACGCCGGACTTGCCGCATTCTGTTACATCACACATCCAAACACACACACTCTTAATCTCACAAGCCTAATAATACACTTATACAAAAAAAAAAATTATATATATCTTCAATTAATCATGCAAAGCCTAAAATGAATAACATATTATCAATAATAGTGTAGATCGGATTATTTTAATAGATAACCTAATTTTTTTATTGATTTAAATATATATAAAATGATAAAAGGATTTAAAAAAAGGAATTAATAAAATTAGGTTACCGATTGAGATGAGAAGAAACGGTGTGTGAAAGAGGAGTCGCCGGAAGTGGATCTTCGGGAAGGAATGCGTAGACCACGTGACACGCACCGCCACATATCTCCTGATTGTTTTTTATTGTTATTATCTCTGTGTGTGTGTGTGTGTGAAATTAGTGTGTGTTTTTAGTGTGTGTGATAGAAAGGGGGAAATGGGAGAAGTGGGAGTGCTGCTTTTGCTAAAATGAGGAAGATGGACTCACTGAAATTTGTTGGCTGGTAGTATGTACCGGAATTACCCTTGCTTTGTTTTTCTTATTTACCGAGATGCCATTTGTATAAGGTAAAGTTTTTTTTTTTTTTTTTTTTTTTTTCTTCTTCTTCTTCTTCTTCTTTTCCGGGTTTGTAAATGCTAAAATGGTACTCACGCAAAGTTGTAGTGTCAAAATTATCCTCCGTATCATACGAACACGATTAATAAATGGGTTAGGGTTGAGCTTCTTGACACGATTAATAAATGAGTTGTGTTTGGGTTGAGGTTATTTCAACCCGTCAACCCGCAAACTTGAATATATCAACACGAACACGACTCAATTGTCATCCCTATCCGTATATGATAATTTGTGTCATATATAGCGAGGTTATTAAAAGTTATCTACTTTTGAAAGTTCAAGCTTCTGTAAGTTTTTAAAAGATTTGTGCTAAACATACTCTGATATTCATAATATTGTATTATGATTTTCTAAGTTAAATGTTTGCAAAAAAATAGTAATAATAATAAGAAAAAGAAGAAGTTATACATGACTTATGTTGTTTAATCAAAACATTATCAGAGCATACTGATTTATGTGCTTTATTTCAACGAAGTCTTTTGGATCAAAATTTTATTATTTTTTATTTTATTTTTTTATGTGATGACTGTACGCACAAAATGCTTCAAAAAAGTCTTATGGATTATCTCTTTTTTTTTTTTAATTTGTATTTTAATTAATGTATGAATAATTATGTTAGTTTAAATAAATAAATAATAATGTGGATTCCAAATGGCATATTGTAAAATAATTTGTTTTTTGTGATGTGAGTGAAAGTGTTGTGTTATGACACAAAATCTAATACAACACTACACTATGTTATCTAGTTTTATTTTAGGAGTGAAAGTGAATGAAATTGAGTGAAACATAAAAATTGTGTGTTCTTAAGTTTTTTTATGCCTAGAAGTAAAAGTGATTGCAAATGAAAAATAAAGAGCACTAGTAGATTTTTGACTCATCACTTTCACCCCATATTTGGGATGAAAGTGAAAGGGACAAAATATTTAGTAGTAAAAAGACCAAATTATCCTTGCATCTTTCTTTTATTTTTTATTTTATAAGGGCATGATTGTAAATGTATAACATTCTTTCATTTTCTTTCTTCTTATTTCATTGATACTCGAAAACACAAATAAATATCTATCTTTCTTTCATCTCCACTCCATTTCTTTTCTTCACTTTCATTTTTTTTACATTTCACTCTTAATTTAACTCGAGAACGGAGCTAAATAATATGTCATGGCCCGGCACGCTATGAATCCAAATGGTCTAAGTACTTGCAAGAAATTTAATACTAACTACTAGGACTAATTTAGAATGACAATTAAACATATAGACGACTCATTTGTAAAACCCATAATCATATAAAGTTACTATTAACCATTTTTATTTTTATTATTATTATTATTATTATTATTATATATATATATATATATATATATATATATATATATATATATATATATATATATGGGAAAACATAGCTACATTACAATGTAGCCAATTGGCTACATTTCTTTTGAAAAAAAAGGTGGGGACAGGGGGAAAATGTGTGTCAGAGACATACCGCATGGACTGAACTGTACATTATTAAAACTATTTTCAAAGAAAATGTAGCCAATTGGCTACATTTGTAATGTAGCTAACATTTTCCCATATATATATATATATATATATATATATATATATATATATATATATATATATATATATATATATATATATATATATATATATATATATTTTGATCAAACTATTAACCATTTAACTTTAAATCTTATATTACCAAAATGATATAAAAGTAAATAAAGACAAAGTGAGGTGCGAATGTAGACAATTGACCAAATAACATGAATGAATTAGGTGGTAGGCTGGTGCACGGCAAGTAATCAATGGCTGGTGAATAAAATAGACGCGATGGTTCATTTTTAGCCGTTTGCATGTCCAACGCGCGGCCAATGGCGCTGCCACCCATTCCAAACCGAATCACCAAAATGTTACGCTAGTTTTAAATTCTTTTCATTTCCAACTATATCACTTGGTCAATTAATATGATAACACTTTATTCTTTTCAAATATACTACACTCACGAGTTTTTTAAGATGTACTTGGTCATAAGAAAATCACAAGTTGTTTTAAATGTGTGTGATATTGCTTGCTTAGTTATTTTATCGATATATGAAAATATGTAAACTCAAATTTTCTTAAACTTAAGTTTTTAGTTCAAATTGTATTTTTCTTTTTTGTTGTTTTTTCCGTTAATAAGTTAAAGAAAGTACTTTCTCGTGCGGTTTAGTTACTAAAGTTCTAAACAAGTTTGTGCAGTCGATCGTTTTGAGTCATGGTGCCGGCCTAGCTTTGTACTATATTGCTTTCAATCCAATTGTTATAAGTTACATATACATACTAACATTGCATCTACAAAGCTTTTTCTAATAAATACCGTGTAATGACGCTGGTTACATATTTTCTCAATCATGTAATACGTGAACTTGATGGCACTCGACTTGAAATACATTCAAATCAAACATTTTGCCAAAGAACAGCCCGTTAGTTAAGATCATGACAAGGTGCTAGTGTAATCGTCAAGGTTGTCAAATAACAAACTCTCGATCGATCTTTATTACTTCGATCGACATGATCAACCGAACAAAAACTCTAGGACCACAAGAATCCATTCGACATTATTATGTAGATATATAATATTTTGGTAAAAATAAAATTAGTGACATCAAGTGATTCTTCGGCAACCATATTCATGAACTAGAATGTGTAACCATAATCAGCACTCGATGTCTTTAAGGTGAACTGTTTCCCTATTAACAAAGACAAACCCGAGATCTCAGCCACACTAAACTGTCCACTCTCACCACCCTCCAACCCGATAAATGTTACCTTTTCAATGATCCACTTTCGACTCAATGCAAAACCACCATTCTCAACAATTGATCTCAACGTCGCTTTTCCATTCACAACTTCACTAAAGAATCTTACCAACGTCCACTTCCCACTGGGCCCACCAAACTCTGTTCCTTCCCCATCGTCCAAAAACACCTCACCTGTGCAATTCTCAGTTTTGCTAACCACAACCAATATATGAAATGGCGTCTCCCTGGCTGCTTTAGTTGTCAAAGCTTCTTTTTGTAAGGCTAATATGTTCCCTTCACGAATATGAACATTTATATGATCAGCTGGCGCTTCGAGCCTAACATGGCTCCCAGAGCCCACACTAACCGCACTGGAATAGTTGAATAGACTGAACCAGTTTCCTGATGGGAAGTATGCGTCAACTGAGACTGCTCCCGGGGTTAAAACAGGTGAGACTAATACACCTTTTCCAAGGAGAAACTGTGTGCTGATGTCGTAAGTATTCATGTCTTCTGGGAATGAGAAGAATAGAGGTCGTGCGATGGGAGTTCCTCTTGAATGTGCTTCGTACATTAATGTATACAGGTAGGGAAGCATTTGGTAACGTAGTCCAAGAACCTTACGGGATGTTGCAGCTACTGAATCCCAAAGGTAAAGCTCTTGTCGTTTGCTTGTTTTGTCAGCATGGTCCCTTGAGAATGGATAAAAAGCACCTAACTGCAAAATGCCAAGTCAATGAGATCAAATACTTAAGTACTCATCTGCTAATTGTTAATGTATATAGAAAGGTTGGAGTGTTTAGATCTGCTTATTCTAGAGTTAATAAGCACTTACGTATAAGCAGGTTGGTGTGTGCTTATGTTCGAAGTAGATAAGCAAGTTAAAAATTCCAAACACCCCTAAAAATGTAATAATAACTTTTGTATCATAATTAACACGTTATTTATATATAGAAACTGTCAAATTTGACCATCCTAGACCAATCCATTTTGACTCGTCATCCAAACCGTCGATCTTGGTACCTGTTTGCTTTTGTGCACCAGTAACATAAGCTCAATAGGCCTCAACATATTACTACATCTTAACCCGCTTTACATTCTTTGAAATAGTTGTTCAAGTTAAAAGATGTTCCCAATCTGTACCTGAATCCATCGTCGGCAAAGTTCTTCAGTCGTGTCTTGAGAAAAGCCACATATATCGGCCCCCACCATTGGAATCCCAAATAACCCAGAATTCAAAATACTGGGAATAGAATACGCCAAGTCATCCCATGTTGCAGCATTGTCCCCAGTCCAGTGTGCTGTATATCTCCCAGACCCCACAAACGTCGATCTAGAAAGTATAAATGGGCGTTTACTTGTTATTTTAACCAACGCATCATTTGTTGCCTTAGCTTCCAAAAATCCATACAAGTTATGTGAATCATAAGCAGTGATATTCCCAAAATGCAAAGCACTAGCAGGCACCGTTTTATTATTAATAGGCATTTGGATTCCCGAATTGTTAATCTTGTAAGGAGGGTTATCGAGTTTAGAAGAGGGAGATGGGGGAGATGATATGAAATTGGATTCTTCGTTCATGTCGATCCAAATGCCATCAAAGGGTAGAAGATCGTGAAATCTGTTGATCTCGTCGCCCCAAAATAATGCTCCTTTTGGATTTAAAAAATCTGGGAAATAAACATTACCGGGCCAAACTTCCCCTAAATAAGGTATACCGTCACGCTTTATATAGATATCCGCTTGTAGTCCTCTTATGTATGTCTCGTATGTCGTGTTCACACTGATACCTAATCATAACATCATTTGGTTTTATTAATTCGTCCACAATACAAACTTTACTTAAAATAATGTCCATCAGATAGTTGTGTTACCTGGATCTAATATGAGCACGTATTTCTGACCATTTTGGTGAAGATTCTGAACAAATGCTGACATTTTTGCTAAAGGGAAGTTGATGGGGTCTAATATGAAATCTTTGTAAGCATCCATATAGTCTATATCGGTCCACATTACCTCTAGGGGAATGTTGGCTTTCGCATAGCCCGCAACAACACCCTCAAGATCATTAACATCTTTGTAACCCCATCGACACTGATGGAACCCTGTAAATATAAGCAAATGAATCTAGCTTCCAGAATTCTTTGTGAGATTAGAAATGGTTTCATTCATGTCAAGGTACATTTGGGCGGGTTGGATAATGGGTCAAACTGAGTTACTAAAACGGGTCAAAATGATAATTCACTTTATAATCTTACTAAGCCTATATAATGAATTGGCAACCAACCAAGTGAAATTACGAGTTGTGAAAATTAATAACCACTTTAGGCTGAGTTTGGGTCTTTTTTGCCTCATCTTGTAGTTTTAGACATTGGAGCTGTTACAATGAAATACTCCGTGTTGAACAATTGCAATCACTATAGGCCAAATTTAACCATATTTTTATTTACTTTTTTAAAAAATTTAAGTGTAATAAAGTATACTCGGTATTTACATTCTCAATAATGTTTGCATTCCTTTCGGTAATCTAAAAGGTATTATGTGCCCGAGGATGCGACACTAACTCGAGCCAACAACTAACAACTAACATCTAACAACTAACCAGCCGTTCAAAAAAAAAAAAAAAAAAAAAAAAGGTATTATGTGCATTTTCCAAGGGTATAAAGTATAGTATAAACTACTAATGTATTTTTACATCTTCGTGTATTCACATATTCAAGAACGAGAGGGCATTCGCTATTAAAGGGTGTTTGGAATTGTGTTATTGAAACAACTTCTATTTTTGTTTTGTTAAAAGTTACTCCATAAAACACATTATGTAGTTTCCATACACAATCCCAAACACCCCTAAATACGAACAACTCAATTTGTATGTAAATCATTTAATCTGGAAATGAATAAGCTAGAATGAACATCAACTCACCAAGAGACCAATACGGCATAGGAGTGGGCCGGCCAATGAGTTGAGTATACTGATCCATAACCAATTCAGGCGTCGGTCCAGCAAAGATATAAAAATCAAAAACACCTCCAATAACCTTATAAGTAATACTACCACCACTATACACAACATCCATACCATTACTATTTAGCAACAACACACCATGAGTACTTCCCGCCAAAACTTTCCCATCATAATTTGACGATCTAACATCCATATAAAACGGATGTGATCCATACAGATTAACATCAGGATTCGCACTTCCAATATCAGCATTCCAAAGCGTTAACGTCTGATCATGTGTTAACTTAAGTGAACGTTTAGTATGCTCTCCAAATCCATATATAGAGGACCGGTCGGCAGGAAGTGAAGATGTTAGTTCAAGGTACTGATCCTTAAAAATGAGGACAGAGTTTGAGGTATTGAATAGTGTGTCGCCAGTAGAGCGACGAGTGACTGTGAAACCGAACTGCGTGGTGTTGTGGAGGGTCAGGATGAGGTCGGATTTTGGATCTGAAAGAATGAGTTTGGCAGGAATTTGTTTGTTGGATTTTGGCGGTAAAGTGTTGGGGTTTGATTGACGTGGAAGGATGTCTGTTGGGATTTCCCAACGTTGGTTTTTGGGGTCAGTGATTTGAATCCTTAACCGATCAGCTGTTTCAAAGCTTTACAAGAAACATATACTCAAACCAATTAGTTCAATATATCATAAGTAGATAAGTAGAAACTCAGGAGTCTAGTCGGAAACTTGAAACCATTTATGCTACACTGAGAGAAACTTTGGTCTAGTTTACTTAAGTTGTTTCGTACTCACATATTTTTTAGTTGAGCTCGAGTATCAAAATATTGTATCATTTTGCATTATACGGCCACATGCGTATGTATGTATCTATGTGATTGTCATACAATATAATCAAGTCAAGTCAGCTCCAAACTTTAAAGTACAGACTCGATTAATAGGAATTTTGAGAAATTGTAATTACTACAGTATTAAATACCCAAAAAATGATTCAAGTCAAGGCAAGCTTGGACTTGAAAATGGATGCCCATGCTTGAATTTTAACTGTGAGACGAGTTTCTTGCTTCACAAAGTTAGAATTAACTCGGCTTAATTAAACCCCTTCGGCCCTTCCTATCTAGCCCCCAAATCCCCATTGATATACAACATAATACGATCTACACGTATAGTGATATACATACATATCATATGTAATAATGCACTCACCATTTCCATCCAAAAAATGTTTCTCTACTTTTTGCCTCCAAATCCGCTTTCAAATTAATTACTGTTATTCTCCAGTCTTATTACAGTGGATCACAAATTTGTACTCCTATTACTCTATGACTGTGCATCATAACAAATGAATATGACATCTAGCTAGTCAACAATGTATTAAGTATCAACTTTTGTAACATGGATAATGAGTAGTGAGTTCGAACTCTTAAGTAAACATTTTCAAATTTCGGGGACTGACACAAAAATGTTAATAGAAGCTTTTTGCCACGTAGCATAGCATTTCGGTGACTCAAAAAAACACTCAGCCTGTACTCAATTTAGGGGTGATCATCGGTCGGAAACCGGACCGGACCGGCCAAGACCGGACCGGACCGAAGACCGAGAACCGGAAAACCATAGACCGAGACCGGACCGAATATGGTCGGTCCGGTCTCGGTCCGGTCTCGGTCCGGTCGGTCTTCGGTCGGTCCGGTCCAATTAGGCAAGTTTTTTCGGGTTTTTGGTCGGTCCGGACCGGACCGGACCGGACCGACAGGACCGAGACCGAATTTGGCAAAAAGCTTAGACCGAGGACCGGACCGAATGTGGTCGGTCCGGTCCGGTCGGTCTCGGTCCGGTCGGTTTTGTCGGTCGGTCCGGTCCGGCCGGTCCGTTTGCTCAGCCCTAACTCAATTTATGTCACAAATTCATTTTACACAAAATCAAAAGTACCTTGCAAAGAGCCTAAGCTCATCAATATCAGGTCCAAAAGTAGAAGACTTATTTATAAGCACAAGATCAGCAACCAATGTTTTTCCAGACGAACCGACCCCAACAGACCTTAAAAAATAGCCATAACCAGTTGGTTCTGATTGCTTATCATTATTAGCGTCTGTTTTTTGATGAACAGATAGTAGTAGAAGTGATAGTATGAATACTATCGACCCCCATTTTTTTTCTAACGGAGTCTTTTGGAGTTCTTAGTGCATAAAGAAATGGATAGCCACGTATTTATATGTGTGGATGTCACTTTTGTTATTGTCACAAAGTTCAAGATTAGTCGGTCCACTCAAGGCCTGCAATATTTATTTTGTTTTATTATATTGAGCTTTATTTTCTCATATGCTCTCTTTAATACGTTTTCTAAAATAATCAAACGCTACTCGACGTCGTCGATACAAAAAAGTTGAAATGTAAACAGCGTTATCTTTAACACAAGATAGAGAGGCTGCTTTCAAAGAATCTATGATCTTTTTGCAAAGAGTTAAGCAAGATGTTTTTTGAAAGCAGCCTTTCTACTAAGCTTTAATAAACGCAAACAAATAAGAAAATTTGTTTTGGGTACTAGTGAGTCGGATATTCTTGCCTCTTGATTGGCTTAACGGGTAATTTAAGTAATTCTTTTCAAACTCAAATTGGTGATTTAGCTTAGTTTAAATGACAAACAAAAAAATTGTCATTTTGTAATTTAGTTTACATATTATAAAATTGTGTGATTGTCTCAGACTTTTTCTTAACGAGGGTTGTTCTCCTCCATTATAAAACTTGGACTCCTAGCTTATTCACGTACGGATTCTTGATGATGTGTTGTGATAAGACTTAAGCTTATATAACACTAACGCCACTTTGTAAAATACCATTTCGATTACTAATAGATTATTTAGGCCCAAAAATATAGTTGTTTTGTAATTTAACCATCTCTACTTATATTATTACTCATAAACCATCTTATACTATCTTTATTTTAAAATTTTGAAAACTTTTTAATAGAACCAAAAACATAGTTGTGTTTGAAGCTAACAATCTCTAGTAACATTATAGCTCATAAATCTTCAATTATACCATCTTTATTTCCATAAAAAAAAAATTAACATTTTAATAGGATAATAAGTTTATCATTCTTCAACTAAAACATATAAAAGACCAAAGCAAATGCCCTCGTCAATAAACCTTTTACTTTTTGAACAAAAGTAAGGATAAATAAGCTAACATATTTTGCTAATGTTGTAGCTTTAAACATACATTTATTTCTCTGTTAGAAATATATTACTTCTCACTTTTTATATCTTTACTTCTTTTATTATTTTTTTAGTTTCAGCGTATATTGTCATCTTGGTATTATTAGGTTATTAGACCCGAGTTCGTTATGGACTTAAGTCCATTTGTTTATAATTTTGAAATCTATAAGTATCGCATCAATAAAACATCATGCTAAGTTTCTTTGTTCCAACATGATATCAGAGCTGAGACCTAGTCGGGCGCTGCCTCTATACCAACTCGTCAAATCTTATCCGCCCCATTTATCTCATCTCTTTAAAAAATATATATCTTATCTTAAAAAAAGCCTATGCAATTTTCGGCAAAAACGCTACCTGTTAATTGTTTTGGCCCACCTTTTGGAGTTAACTGACCCGTCAGTGCCATTCTTTTTGTTTTCGAATTATGCACAAAACCATCCTAAGAATGCCGTCGTCGACGCTGCCACAACAGCTATCGCTGGTAAATTTCAAATAAAAGTTAAAAACAAATTAAAAAAAAGGCTACCAAACTTTGTTTTCATTACTGCTTGTGAAGCCTACTCTACGCTTGTTAGATGTCTTCATCAAAAAAAATATTCTAATCACATTTTCCCAAAAAAAAAGGTTAAAATATCGCTGATGTCAGCCAATGCCCTATACTTATTTACTTTAGCTGCTGCAATTTGAAGATTTACCATCAAGTGCTATCGAATTCATTTGACAACATGATGTGCGGATTGTGGTCTACACGAACGTTTTACTTCTCAAGGGATCTTGAGAAGCTTACAATCCTCACCAGGCAGTGTACCTGACCGATGTAGTATAGTGAAGTGGCAAGTACCGGGGGATTGATCGTTCCCCACAGGGAACCGTGTTCGTTAGGATTGAAATTAATCTAACTAGGTCTAGAGGTGAGGGATTATTTTTTTTTCTTCCTATTTTTATGTTTTATGAAAGCAAGTAAAATCTCGGGTATTTAGAAGAGTGTGCGGAATTAGTTGCTAGTCAACTAACCCAAATAACTACTAATGTAATAAAAATAAAATGACAATAAAATAAAATGTGAAACTATATATGGAGAAAACGTGTTTACTTAGATCTCATTACTCCCTAGTTATCTTTTATTGATTGATAAGCTTGTTACAATTGCGTGAGTGACGGGTTGCATTCCTTAATACCAATTGTGGGGCCGTGTATGATCGTCCCCAACTCTATAAGATTCAATCTCTTCCTATGGCGACACGTTAAGTATCCTTACCATGGCCTCCTTAATAGTCACTTATGCATTAAATACAACCATTAAAATTGTAGTACACACCCGATTCATGTTTCTTAAGACGTTCAAGCAAATTACCGAAAGTAGATTAGCCAGTTTTTTTAAGCCTAACATCGATTAACAATCACCCAACAACAATTAACAACAAACCATCAACCAATAATCAATAACTAGGTTTCACTACATCTAAGCAAACACAAATAAACCTAACCTAGCATGTTAAAAGAAAGACAAGCGTAAGATAGAATCAAACAACACATAGATATATTGAATGATTAATGGATTACTTATCTTTAATCAAACATGGAAGAGACAAGGGTATAAAACCCTTAAAAATTTCTGAAATTCGACGTAGGGTTTGTGTGACAAAGTTGCACACTAATGAATGAAAAATCAAAAACTATGTATAGATTTACAAGGGTGACGGCGTCACCATTTGATGGTTGACGCCGTCATCTCGCCGCGGCTAGGGTTTCTTGTCGCCCAATCCAACTTTTTGACGCCGTCACTTTATAAGGGTTCTGGGCCGTCACGCTTTAGAGTTACACGTGACGGCCTTCTTCTGGTAAAGGGTGACACCGTCATGTGTTAATGCTCAAATAGTCTTCTGGCGTGTCAAGTGTAAAAGTAATTTCCACCTCTTGTCACAAAGGCTAACACCGTCCCTTACGAATAGGTGACGTCGTCCGGTGTGATTTTCAGCTTGGATTCTTGACTTTATCGTTTTCTTCAATTTATGTTCCAAAAACGTTCAAAAATGCTTTGTTTTCTAGAATTCTCTCTAAAAGTACATAAAATAACAAAAGAAGTGATTTAGGGTAATAATTGATCATATTATTACGACTTAAGGCTTAAATGACCCTTTAAAAAGATAACAAATTTTGCCTCATCACAATAAATCTTTTCTTTTCTTTTTATTTTTAAAGTTTTATACTCCAGTCAAATATGTGCAAATTTCTTTCAACGTGAAAAATGGTTTATATGAAATATAAAGACTATGAATTCCATAACACTTTTGACAAATTAAAGTTGTGGATACGACCGATGATGGTGGCTTGTTTTGGAAAAGAAGAAAACGTGACCTAAGGGCAACGACCCTTTTATGAAAACCAATACTCCCTTCATCTTAAAATATAAGTTCAATTTTGACTTCTAAAGTTTTTTTTTTTCAATTTTTATTTTAACAATTTTTTATCGTGTTTTATAATACTTGATGTCAAATATATAAATGGATTGAGTTTTAAATGTATTTTCATTGTTATAATTTTTCATCAATTATTATATAATACAAACAAAAATATTTACCGAAAAAATTAAAAAAAATTCAGGTCAAACATGACTTGTTATATTTTAAGACGGAGAGAATATTATTATTTTGTTAATGGTGCCAGAGTGCTAAGCATATGTAAAAAACTAGACTTACTTTGTGTTTGGTATTCATATAATTTTTACCCTTTGCATAAAAAAAAAAAAAAAAAAAAAAAAAAAAAAAAAAAAAAAAAAAAACTTACTAAATGAATCATTGATTTGTAAAGAAGTTGCAAACGCATCACATGTGACTAGACGTATACCTACGCAAAGCGACGGTGTATAACGGCAAATAATTATACTTGCGAAATCGTGATTTTGGTTTGACCTTTGATGCAAAGCGTGTGTTTTTTAAAATACAAAGCATTTTTTTTTAATTAAGACAATACATTAATTTATGTTTTTTCAAGATTTAAAATTTTAAGAATAAGCATTCACTCTTTATAAGTAGTATAGATGTGTGTTAGAATTAAAAGTTAAAAGTCAGCCTTGTGTTAACTTGTGTGTTGAAATGTGCGTTGGAGCAAAGTAAAATAATAGGTGATATTCTTGCTTCTTTTATTTATGTAACATTAACTTTTTTTTTTTTTTAAAGCAAAATATAACATTACTGTTTTATTTATATAACATTACTTAAATCGTGTGTTTAAAGATATAAAGTTAAACTATGCATTTAAATTGCTTTCAATTTCAAAAGGTATAATAAATATAGAACATTATTCAAAAATCAAAAATATTAAGAGATTTTATGCATGTTTTATAAGTAGTTAAAATAAAAATAAACGAGTTTTCTAACATATTACATAGAAAGAAATGAAAAATAAACGTAACATTAACACTGTTTGTTTGTCTTTCACTTTTGCAAACTATATTTTGGAGATGAGTTATTTTACATACTAAGTTTTTGTTACAAACTAAGGGACAAATCCCCACCATTCATCTAGTTTGATCTAATGGTGGGGATTAACCTAAGATTTAATAAGACAACCTAAGTCCATGTTTTTTTCTTGTCCTTTTTGTCTATCTTATTTATTCATTTTTTTTTCTTTTTTCTTTTCTTTCTTTTTTTATTCTTTTATTCTTTTTTTTTCTAACTTCACGTTTTTTCTATAATTCAATTTTTTTATTTTTTATTTTTTTGCGTTTTTTTTTTACGTTTTTTTCGTTTTTCATACATATTCGTCGGTTTTTTACGTTTTCGTTAGTTTTCTTACGTTTTCATTCGTTTTCATACATTTTCGTCCGTTTTCATACGTTTTCGTCTGTTTTCTTACGTTTTCGCTCGTTTTCATACGTTTTTGTCTATTTTCTTACGTTTTCACCCGTTTTCATACGTTTCGTCCATTTTAATACTTTTCGTCCGTTTTCTTACGTTTTCATCTGTTTTCGAATTTTTTTCATACGTTTTCGTCCGTTTTCATATATATATTCGTCCATTTTCTTACGTTTTCATCTGTTTTTGAATTTTTTTCATACGTTTTCGCCCGTTTTCATACGTTTTCGTCCGTTTTCATATATATTCATCCGTTTTCTTACGTTTTTGTCTATTTTCGTACATTTTCGTCCGTTTTCATATGTTTTTGTCCGTTTTCATACGTTTTCGTCCATTTTTATACGTTTTCATATGGTTTCAATCTGTTTTCATTCATTTTCGTCCGTTTTTATAAGTTTTCGTCCGTTTTCATTCATTTTAGTTCGTTTTTAAATGTTTTCAAACATTTTCATACCTTTCTGAATATCACAAGTGATATACTGTGATTATCAGAATATCACTTGTGATATTCAGAATATCGTGAGTGATATTGAATATCACTCGCGATATTCTGAATATCACAAGTGATTTTTAAAATTTTGTAACATGAAAATCACAAGTGATATTCAGAATATCGCAAGTGATATTCAAAATATTGCAAGTGATATCTGAATATCGCAAGTGATATTCTGAATATCACAAGTGATTTTCAACAAATGTTCTGTGACATTAAAATCGCAAGTGATATTCAGAATATCGCAAGTGATATTCTGAATATCAAAAGTGATATTCTGAATATAAATCACAAGTGATATTCAGAATGTTACAAGTGATTTCACGCTTTTTTTAATTCACGTTTTTTCAAAAGTGATATTTTGAATATCACTCTGAATATCACAAGTGATATTCTGAATATCACAAGTGATTTTCAACAGTTGTTCTGTAACATGAAATTCACAAGTGATATTCAGAAAATCACAAGTGATATTCTAAATATTACAAGTGATATTCCGAATATCACAAGTGATTTTCAACTAATATTTTGTAACATGAAAATCACAAGTGATATTCTAAATATCACACGTGATTTTCAACTAACGTTTTGTAACATGAATATCACTTGTAATTTTCTGAATATCACTTGTGATATTCAGATTATCACTTGTGATTTTCATGTTACAAAACATTAGTTGAAAATCACTTGTGATATTCAGAAAATCAAGTGATATTCAGAAAATCATAAGTGATATTCAGAAAATCACAAGTGATATTCCGAATATCACAAGTGATGTTCAACTAATGTTTTGTAACATGAAAATCACAAGTGATATTTTGAATATTAAAAGTGATATTCAGATAATTACAAGTGTTATTCAGAATATTATAAGTGATTTTCACATTTTTTTAATTCACGTTTTTTTCACTTTCTTACGTTTTCTTCTGTTTTTGTTCGTTTTCATACGGTTTCTTTCGTTTTCATACGTTTCTGAATATCACAATTGATATTATTAATATCACAAGTGATATTTTGAATATCAAAGAAAATCACTTGTGATATTAAGAATATCAATTGTGATATTCAGAAACGTATGAAAACGGACGAAAACATATGAAAACGAACAAATACGTATGAAAGCGTAAAAACACGCCCGGAAAGGGACAAAAACGTATGAAAAATTGATGAAAACGGACGAAAATGTATAAAAACTGCTGAAAAGTATGAAAACAGACGAAAGCGTATGAAAACAGACAAAAATACATAAAAACGGACGAAAATGTTTATAAACGTATGAAAACAGATAAAAATGGATGAAAGCATATAAAAACAGACGAAAACGTCTGAAAACAGACGATAATGTAAAAAATTGATGAAAACGTTTGAAAGCAGATAAAAACGTCTGAAAACGTATAAATACTGCCGAAACGTATGAAAATAGACGAAAACGTTTGAAAACCGACAAAAATGTACAAAAATGGATGAAAACAGACAAAAACGTATGAGTATCACCGAATATCACTTGTGATATTCAGAAACGTATGAAAACGTCTAAAATTGGCAAAAAAAAATTGAAAAACAGACGAAAACCTATGAAAATGAACGAAAATATAAGAAAACAGACGAATATGTAGGAAAAAGGACGAAAACGGCTAAAAACGGACGAAAACATAAAATAATAGAGGAAAATGTATGAAATCAGACGGAAACATATGTAAACATATGAAACCGGACGAAAACGTATAAAAACGGATGAAATCGTGTAAAAACGGATGAAAACATATGAAAACGGACGAAAACGTATATAAACGTATTAAAACGGACAAAAACGTATAAAAATGGACGAAAACGTCTGAAAACGGACAAAAACGTATAAAAACGGATGAAAACGTATGAAAATGGACAAAAATGTCTGCAGACATATAAAAACTGACGAAAACAGACGAAAACGTAAAAAAATGGACGAAAACGTATAATAACGAACAAAAACGTCTGAAACAGACGAAAACGTAAAAAAATGGACGAAAACGTATAAAAACGGTAAAAAACGTCTGAAAACGGAAAAAAAACGTCTGAAAACGTATATAATCATGTGAAAACAGACAAAAACGGACGAAAACGTAATAAAATGAGAAAAAATCGTGAATTTATTTAAAAAAGAAAAGCTTGACTTATTTAAAAAAAAAAAAAAAAAAAAAAAAAAAAAAAACTGTAACGTTAATTGGAAAAAAGAGCCAAAAAAAAAAGAAAAAAAAAAAGAAAGAAATAAATAAATAAAGTGAATAATAAAAAAGACAAAGAAAAAGGAAAGAAAAAGAAATGGACTTAGGTTTCTATGTTTAATCTTAGGTTAATCCCCACCATTAGATCAAACTAAATGGATGGTGGGGATTTGTCCCTTGGTATGTACAAAAAAACTAGTCCCTAAATGAACTTTTCTCCTATATTTTGTTTATGTGATACGTAATTATTGATAAACTAAAAAGTAAAAACCATCAAAGATCTAAATCAATTTTCAAAAGTCAATCATGGATAAGAATTCTTGGAACTTTGGCCCCGTCACGTACGCGTCTATTCATGCATATGGACCACTATGTCTCTTCAAAAGCTAAATAGATATGTTCTTTTTTTTTAAAAAGGTAACCCAGTAAAAATATACTGTATTAAATAATCAAAACTATTAAGTACAAATGAAATACGGCTGAAGTATTATATTAATATCAAGCAAAAACTTGATAAAACACCTACCAAATGTGTTTATGACATGTCATAAACACTTACAAATCTAGCTATATACTAGAAGTAGATGGTGAAAACAACTCCTCGGCAAAACCTTCAAGGCCAACCAACACCAAACGTCTAGGGAGTATAAGTGTACCATATGAGATTGCCTCATTAAAAAACATTCCCAAGTAAAACCCAATGGAAAAAATCTTGATGAAAGAAAAAAGAGTACACCTCTCACATAGTCACATGGGTCTCCCAAGACGCCCACGCGAACACGCCGACTAGAGTAGAACACGGACACATATTAAACATGGGAATCTTCATATATCAGTACATCACGGACTATTAGAGTGGTCATAAACCACAAGAGTCTAAATGTGCTTTTGCTTAAGCATATTTATACTACTTATAAAGCATATTGCACATTCACTCAATTTTTAAGATTTTCATATTTAGACTTTAAGTAAAATACAAATGATAAAACATAAAGCACAAGTATGTAAAGCACAATATTTTAAAGTAAGTATATCTCTTACATATGTACAATTAATACACCCTAAACCAATTAATACAAGTCATAAAACACAAAAGCACAATGATTTAAAGCACAAGTATGTACATATGTATCAAAATCCTATGAATTATACATTAATAGCATTAAAAACACCCCCTACACCCAATACTACAATCATTTAAACACAAGGTACAACAATTCATCACAAATAACAAAAAACTTACGCTTGGCCTACGAAAGATCATAAAATAGGTGATTAGTAACGGACACCGAATACAAATGGTGGTAATATGAGTCATACAAACTAAAACCATAATACATAGTAGTCCAAGATAATTAACAAAGTAGTCCAAGATAATTAACAAACAGAATGATTAACATAAGATTAATAATATTATCAGTGACAATATTATCATCTAACAAAGACCCCATTACAATCATATATTCGAGAGAGGAGACGGTGGGGAAGACGCTGGAGGACGACGGAGGTGTGGTGGTGTCACGGTGGTCTTCAAGGTTCGATCAAACGTGCTCCTTTCGGCTCAAAACTTTGCAGAAATGGTGGACTAGCCTCGATCTACGCATAAATGGAAGAAAGTGACTTCCCGAAATTTTTTCCGGAATCCGGTGACGGCGTTGGAACCCTAAAACTTTCCGGTGGAGTGTTGTTAGAGAGAGAGTGTGTGAGAGAAATTGGGTGAGTGTGTGTGGGTGTGTGGTGTTATATAAAACCATAGGGATTGTACGTGTCAAGAAGAGAAAAGAAGGAGGGCGGCGGTGTAACTTATGACAAGGGGTAGAAAGTGTAACTTTGGAAAATCTTTTAATAATAACCTTGTGGGCCTCATTTGACATAGCAAACAAACGTTTTAAAATACGGGACTTTCGCCATTGAGTCTGAAATAATTTATTCAATAAAAACAAGTGTAAACATGTATAACTTTCTTGGAGTTAATTTATTTTAAAAAAACGATTTCATGTTTGATGTAAATTTTTCTGGATAAAACCGAACTGAAAGCCGAATCGAATAACTGAAAACCGAACCAAATAACTTGAATTACTTAAAGCATTTGAGACCATGTTTAGCAAATGCTAAGAAATGATATATCATTATTATTACTTAAAGTCATTTTAATCTAAATTATCATTCACTTGTTCGGTTATTGTTAAAGAAAAAAACATGTAATCAAACAACATTTGCTTGCTATAAAATATAGTTACATGGTACCCACCGCCGCATCGCGCGGGTACCCTGCTAGTAATCATTAATTTGGGTATTTGTCAGATATGGATTATTTAAAGCATTAATAGATAAAAGAACAACAAGTGACATTTGTATATGTAAAAGACAAAAGTACATATGATGCTCTCTCAAATTCGGTAAAGGAGGGGGGTGGGGGTTTGAATAAGCAACCTTAAATTTCCTTCATCAATTTTGTTGTAGCTTGTGTTATAGCATTATTGACCCCCCAAAATACTCATCTATATATCAGAACATCATAAAAATCTGATAATTGTGACTTCAGTTAACAATAATCTTTTAATTGGTTCCAAAACGCAAATCCAAACACCCCCTAAACGTAACAAGCCAACCACTTGATGGTGGAACCAAGAACCGTAACAAATTAACATAGAGAGCAAAAAAAAAGCCAATTCATTAAGTTAAAAACCAAAAGTAGAAATCGATGAACATACCTAGGTAGTATATGCACAATTCATCCATAGTTTCAGGGATCAACTATTTAGTAGAAGCGAGTTGAATGGCCTGATATATGGTTAATGGCTGGAATAAAAGTAGTAGTTATGGCTTAAGAACAGCTACATCCATACACTCCTTTATAATATATAGCTCAAGAGAGGCCATGCCCATTGGTTTTCACTTTTTAGAAACAACTATGAACAATGCATTACCCAATGAATTGAAGAAGCAAAGCAGCGGGAGAATCTAACGGGATGCCTCTCCATTCATAATAGTCATTCCAACTACTTAACTGCTTGTTTCATATAGACAAAGGCCCAAAGTATTTACGTTGCCACAATTAAAGCATTTTTTAAACATTTAAAAAATAGTAATAATAATCAAAATCAGCATCTTTTTGGGGACAGAAATGAGTAAATAAATCGAAAATTAAGAACTGAAAAGAGCAGATAAGAACCTTGAATGATCTAACGAAGTACTTGAATCCCCACAACTACATTCACATATCCAGATTCCTACACGGTGGATCCCTAACTTCTTCAACAATGAACACCTAGTCTCCACCTTTCCGCACATCTACAACGTATCAAATATTTTACCAATTATGAGAACATTCTGGTTTTGTGGCCAGAGCTTATTTTCCAAAAATCAGATTTGACACAACTTGTATAACAAATTTACGACATTGTATCACTAAATGTGGCACTTTTGTGAAAAATTTATGACATTTCTTTCAAGCAAACACATTCTTTGTTTATCAATCTATGAGTCAAAAGCTGGCTCGTTTGAAATAATTCAGCTACATAAAGCAATTTACCTGATATGTAGCCTCCCGTGAAAAACTAAAAGAGAAGTCATTAAGCAGCTCCACAGAATAAATTTGTCATTTTGGTCTCACATTCTTCTTTATGAATAATGTGATATCTTAAACAAAATTAATACGCACACAATCAGTCATAAGCATAAAAAAATAACCACATACTGAATAACTTTTTTAAATGCACACTCTAATAAAACAATTACTTTGTATTTGCAGAGCGTATTAATGATTAATGTCAAGAAGACACTGCAGTGTGTGTATTAGTATATGTTTATGAAGACAGATGAGAAAGCTAATACGTACGTTCTTCTTTATGAACACCCCAATGTGATATATTAAGCAAAACTATTACTAGCACATAGAGTTGTGAGTTATGAACATCAAACTTATTAAAATCAGATAGCACGAGTAATCACACATTGCATAGGCATTGCACCTTAGTAATTAACTGATATGACTAGTTAATTAATTAGTTTATTTAGTTACCTTTATTATATTTTCTTAGTGAACAAGTTAAAGTATTAGTATTTAAGTGGTCATTAGGGTTGTAACCGGATATGCAAAAGATTATTAATGGTTTAGTTATTTGACTTCATTATTGGGAGAGAGATCGGCCTTTCGAAAGTTGATCATCTATATTTATTGTTCTTTTACCTCATTATCGACTCGGTTCGTATCAATTGGTATCAGAGCCATTCGATTCTAGGGTTCCACAAAAAATAATAATAATAATAATAAAAAGATCATTGAAGTACTGTTCATTGGTACTGTTCACCGGATTTACTGTTCATCCCGGAGTTACTGCTCATCATCAGACTAGTCATGAGTAACTTCGAGAAAAGAATAGAGGCTGTGAGTGCTAAATCAGCCCGTAAACATGAAGAGATTATGGATCTATTGAAAAAATTGGCGATTTCAATGGGCCGCGCTAAGGAGGTTGAAGAATGGGTGAAGTGGCAAGATCTTAATAGAGATCAGGAAGCATTCGAAAATGTAATATCAAACCCTAAATCACAAATCTTTGTCGCTGAAGATTGTGATGATGGATCAACACCGAAAGAA
>JARVZY010007612.1:0-22560 GCA_030686995.1 Artemisia argyi | reverse complement strand
GATCAAAGTTGTTATAGCAACGATAATGGCTCTAGCTATTTCGGCTGCGGCTCAATTGAAAACATCCACACCAGTAACGGTTGAGATCGATTGGCACTATGGCGCCGACTATCAAACATTCATTAAGAACTATGATTTATGGCCTGGCGATGCACTACGTATGTGTCTTCAATCTTATGTATACAAATTCACTATTAATTGCTTCGTTATCTATATTTTGATCTGGAACGTAGTACTATTGCATATTATTAGGTCGGCTAGAAAGAAAGGTTCCATAATTTACTCTTATGTATAATGATTTGTCGTACATATCATATGAGATTTTGGTTGTGGATGTAGAATTTAAATATCCTCCTGGACAACATGATGTGGTTGAAGTCGATGAAGAGAACTTTAAAAAATGTACTGTGCCTTCTGGTGCAAAACCTCTCACTAGTGGAGATGATTTGATAGCCATAAAGTCCCCAGGTAAAAGATATTTCATTTGCAGCGTTAAAGATGGACATCACTGTAGGGATGGTAATATGAAGTTTTTTATCGATATTCCCGTTCCATACGAAAGTTCAGCCGATTCTACGGGTTCTACTGGAAAACAGGGAACAAGAAAACTAGTTTCAGAAAAATTCTAAGCTGTGAGGATTTCCTTGGTTGTAAGCGCCAAATGACGTTTTCTCTACTTTTATACGATCATTATTATTTTTCATTCATGTAATTTCTGTTGTGGGCTATCTTTTTCCTTCTTTTTATCCTAATAAAGGTAACCTATTCTGTTAAAGTCTCTATAATAATCATTCAGAATTATATTTGAGTTATAAATGTTTGTCGAGTAGCATACAGCAGTAGCTTGTTGTCGTGTCTAGAGGATTCTCTGACCTTGTTTTACATCAGCAATACAAATTTTAGTTAGAGTGCATACATAATTAACACATAAGATCATACAAACAAAATTGAACTGTAGAGTAGCAACGAAGAATTATTAACCTGTATGTTCTCAATTTCTGTTAAAAAAATCTTCATAAACTATATTTTTGGTAGTATTTTCCGGTTGGCCATCTTGTCGATTGATCAGTAGTTTTATGCCATAAGGTGATGTTGCTCTAGATAAAGCCACCTACAACTGCCAATGTCCGAATATAGGCTCCGACAACTATATCCCAATTTTGTTTAGAGATTGTCCTTGACTAGTTTATGGTCGTTGTGTAACAAATTCTTACTCGGAATTGCTCCTCCTAAAAATAAATGGCAGCTTCGGGTCTTTGTCGATTAGAATTAGAAACACTTTTTCTCCTACTCTTGTTCCTGTAATAAGTTGTGCTACAATGGTTTTGGTGAACAATTGGGTGACAATCATTCTTGTGCCATTGCACAATCCATTTACCAAGTTGAGATTTCTTAAAAGCATGATTGGTTCTCCGATTTTGAGTTCAAGACGATGAGGTGACACCTGGAAAGTTGAATGTATTGGAATAGTCTGTAGGGCGTAGGTAGGATACAACATTTATGCTTATCCTCCATCATTTCCATAAGGGATTGCACCATCACAACTATAATAAGTCGTTGCCTCACTATGCACCATTGATAAAACTTCTGAATTTATGAGATCAGTTGTTTCAGCTTTTTTAGGCAGACTATCGCCTTTTGTTGTGATCGCTCAGCATTTGGTCTTTGTAGTGTTTCTTCATCATAAATGAATCTTATAAGTTTTGATATGCCATTTTTCTCATTTGGGATACAATATTCATCTAGGATTTTGATCCATGAGATGTCTTGAGCATCTGATAAGCCAGGAAAAAAATGTGGCTATCATGTGTTTGTCCATTTAATTCTGTTTCTAAAAGTCGCATATTTTCACTGAGGGTGCAAATTTTAAAATGTGACCATAAATCCGATTTAGACATAGTAGCAATTGTGTAGCATGTATTATTTCTTTTTTGGAGGCACCTTTTTTTTTTCACTGGAAGAGTCTGCACAAATCTCCACCTAACATAACTGATTTCCCTCCAAAAAAATTGTCGGGGGCATCAAGGATATCTCTAAGGTCCTGTTTGATGTTTCAAAGCATCGATGGTTAATCATTGGAGCCTCATCCAAAATTATAAGATCAGATTTAGACAATAGATTTCCCTTATGTGTGACCTCTTCGATCTTACACATTGATTCATCTGTGAGATCAATTGGCAGCTTGAATCGAGAATGTGCTGTTTGACCGGATGGAAGAAGCAGTCAAGCAATGCCAGAAGGCAGACGATCCACTGCCAAGACAATTTTCCCTTTGGACCGTAATGTACTTATTATCATCTTCCAGAGGAAAGTTTTTCCAGTACCATTGCGACCATATATGAATATTAGCTCTTGATGATTGCGTGTAGTAGCACTTAAAATTGGGTAGTTTCAGCTTCATAAGCTTGTACCACACGCTCCATAAGTTGTACTACAAGTCACCACGTAGACTACTTTTACATTTTGCTTTAACTGTGGAAAAAACTTGCAAACCCTCATCAGGAATTTCCAACAGAACTAGCAAGATTACATATTCAATGCAGGCTAAAAAACGAGATGATAACAATAGTGATAGCCTGCCCTATACATGACCATCCGCCTATGACCATTTTTCGTTATTGTTGTGATCTTTGCAATAACTATTGTTTAGATGAGCTATAACGAAACGAGGGTCAGAGATTAAAGATTGCCATGACTTACACACGCTCTTGTACCGCATCAGATCCCTCACACCGAATCTAGGAGTATCTGCAAAATGGTACGAGGAACATATTCTGCCTTTGAGATCCCAGCAGAATTGAAAACCAGTTACGAAATTGAGGGAGTTTCATAAGGTGATAACAGTAAATTTATATTTTTAATCCTTTTAACTTTCTCTCTTACACATTATTACCTTTTTAATACCATATACTGTAGCATTTTCCAACTAAATAACTTAAGAAGGAAATATTCAAAATTTACATTGTACATGGTTCTTTTATGCGATGAATGAAATAGTTTGTGTGCAACATTTGGTTCCACCAGCATTTCGTATTTAGTTATCGATCTTACCTTTTTGATGTCAAGATTCTTACCATTTAATCTGTTTATTAAAAATGCCGTGTGTTCTAGTCAATCCGGTGAACCATTTAACTTTAAAAGCATAAAACTTATAATGCTTAGCTAAAAAAAACTAAAAAGTAAAATCTAAACTTAAAAGGGATAAACGGGTTAACACGTCAACCCGTTAAGATAAACAACGGGTCAGCATGGGTGGGTCGTATTCGGGTTGTTTACACGTCTCAAGTATGTTCCAAATTTCCAATTACTTAAACACGTTGCGTTTGGGTTTGGTTATCCAGACCTGCCAAACCAAACTCAGACCCCAATTGCCACCCCTACAAAATAAGTACTCCCGAATCAACCTGCACAAAAACTACATGAGTCCGACCCACACATATTGCCACCTAATATTTGGAATGTGCATCTATCGTACTTGTTTCTTATTCCTACTCTAAGCCATGTGAAGTGCAATAGTGGGGAAAGATTGAAGAAGTTACTATCTAGTATAAGTGATACATAAACACGAAACCAGAAAACGTGGATAAATAGATAATTAACAAGTGTATGCATTATATAGACATGTATACTAAATTACAAACTTACATATGTAGTGAATTACTAATGATCAACAGTAACAAACCTCACCAGTAGTCCTTACAAGAGCAAGATCCATCTACAAAATGGTGAAACCGACTCGCATCTCTAATAATTATTGTCCTCCTGGAAAGCTTTGAAATATACTTACTGAATTCATGGCAATCACCGCAAATCCTTAAATTCTTAGTAATCAAGATTGGTGAACCACTACTAACACAAATCAATCCGAAAGCGATAGCTAGTTTCTCACTATGACTCGAAAGCCTTGCCATTTTTCTCTCATCATCTTCATTATGCAGAACCCACCTCAAATCAGGAACATACCCCATTTTCTTAACAGAAGTCAACAAAAAAGTCAACTTTTCGTAAATATTTTTGGACTTTGGGTGTGATTTATCTCCTGCTGCAAACAAATGGAGTTTACTTTTGATAACAATCCAACTTCTACCAGCTGGCTTCTTTAAACCCTTGTTTTCGACAATTAATCTCAACGTTTTTACCTCGGACCAAAGACCGGAAGCTGCATAAATGTTGGATAATAACACGTAATTCCCGGCATTTATTGGTTCTAATTCTATAAGCTTTTCAAAGGCAGTTTTAGCAATGTGGGTATTAGAATAGATCCGACAAGCACCAATCAGAGCCCGCCAAATGGACGCATCTGGTTCCATAGGCATTGTGTCGATAACATCCTTGGCTTCATCTAACAACCCACCACGAGCAAGAAGATCAACCAAACAAGCATAATGTACAAGTTCAGGGGTTATGCCATAATCTCGAACCATTGAATGAAAAAGGTTTAAACCTTTATGTACCATCCCTGAATGGCTGCAAGCCGATAAAGCAGAGACAAATGTTACTCGAGTTGGTTTAATCCCTTCTTTGACCATTTTTGAAAAAGTCAACATAGCATTATCCCCACGTCCATGCATTCCATAACCAGCAATCATAGCATTCCAAGAAACAACATCTTTTTCTGGTAAAACACGGAAAATCTTTTCAGCATAGTCCAAACTACCGCATCTTGCATACATAGTTATGAATGCATTTGCAAGCGATAGGTCAACATCCAATGATGAAAACCTTCTTAAAGTATAAGCATGTAAGCATCGGCCTTGAGGAAGATTAGAAAGATGAGTGTATAAAGAGAGAACATTTATGATAGTGACAAATGTTGGTTTGACCCTTGAGATCATATGATGGAAAAGAAGCAAAGCTTCGTGTTCTTGACCGTTCTTAATATAAGTGGAAATTAACGAGTTCCATGAGATCAGATCTTTATCAGTGTAATCCTTAAACAATCTTCTACCTGTTTCTCCATCGTCACAATTTATATACATTTCTGTCAATGCGGTGTTTAAAGACGCATCAATCTGGACCCCACATTTCATCACATAACCATGGACAGATCTACCAACATTTAAAGATTCACTTCTATCAAAAGCTGCAAGAATTGAAGTTACCGTCTGTGAATTTGGTTTAATATCCAACTCTAGCATGCGGATAAAAATCTCGCAAGCTTGTACCTTCATTTCATTATGGATCAAAGCAGAGATGAAAACGTTGTATGAAATTACATCCAAGTCCTTCATTTTTATAAAAATCCTTGTGGCATCTTCAATACAGCTTAACAGTGCGTACATATTAATCAAACTATTTCCGATATGTTTGTTCATTTCCTTGCCGATCTTAATAGCATAAGCATGTAAGCTTTTACCATTTACCAAACCATCGGACAGTTGAGCACATATAGGCAGGACAATGACTATGGTCCGTTCATTTAATTGAAATCCCGCTAACTGCATATCATTTAACAGATTTATTGTTTCTTCAATGTACCCACTCTCGATAAAACAAGATAACATAGAATTCCATAAAGCAACATCTTTTGTTGCGATCGAGTTAAAAAGCTCGAATGAAGATTTTGAATCTGCAAACTTGGTGTACATGTTCATTAAGGTATTAATTATACGCATATTGGTGTAGCCAAATTTGACAACTAGTTGATGAACTTGCATTCCGAGTTTAAGATTACCAACTTCAGTACACGCTTGTATGACAACTAACATTGTGACGGGATCACATTCGAACCCATCCTTAAGCATTAAAACGAAAACCTGAAGAGCTCTAAAACAATCTCCATTGTTAACATACCCACTTATCATAGTATTCCAACTAATCGTATTTCTCAAATCCAACATTTCAAAAACAAGCCACGCAACCGACGGATCAAATTTCATATAAAACCCCAACAAAGACGCACCCACATAACAATTCAACCCAAAAAAACCATTTCTCAAACAATACGCGTGTATCTCCCTCCCACACTTCCACTCCTTCAACTCCCCACACGCCTTAAGCAACTCCACAACAGTAACCCCATTCGCCTTCAAACCCCCCTTTTGCATCTCCATAAACAAACCCACCCCTTCCCAATACTCCCCACAACCAACACACCCAGAAATCATAGCGTTCCACGACACAACATCTCTCTCAGACATTTCATCAAACACGTTACGCGCGTCCCGCAACATCCCACATTTCGCATAAAAATCCACAAAAGCCGTCTGAACACGAACATCCGAAATCACCCCCATACCCATTACATCATTATGTAGCTTTTTACCAATCTCAACGGCGTGTAACCGGCTACACGCCTTGAGTACGAGAGGTAAAGTGGCGTTATCGGGTAGTATGTTTAAAGATTTCATATGGGTATATGTTTCGAGTATAGCTCGATCGTTTTTTCGTGTCGTATGGTGTTTGATTAATGAGTTATAGTGTTGTGATGATTCATGGGTTTGTGTTGGGATAAAAGGATGTTTTTTTAAGGTTAAGGATAGAGGGATATCCATTTTTTGAAAAGTAGTTGTTTTTGGCGGGTAAGTGTAACAGATTTAACTAAATTATTTATTTTTATTAAGATCAATTATATACCAAAATGCAGCTTACTAGCCTCTTTTTTTTTTTTTTTTTTTTTTTTTTTTTTTTTTTTATTATTATTATTATTATTTTTTTTTTATGTAGCATACTTTTCAATTTCGTCTTTTTTGCGTAACATGTGACTAGTTTTGTGTATTATCTGACCGATTTATCACTTCTCCGATTAAATAGGAGTGTATAAATAAAAAGGTAAAACAGTCGAATAATACACACAATTGATCACATCATTACATCAAAAAGACCGAATTCAAAAATGTGTTACATGCTTAAGAAAAAAAAATGCCAAATGGCTACACAAAACTATAATTTCTATTAGTCATTATATTTATTTATTTATTTCTATTAAATAATTGTGTTTGGTACACGTTTTGAAAGTGATTATCGGATTTATCGTTTTCAAATAGCAGAAGGTAAAATTCAGGTATTAGTATGATTTATCATATTTCCCCTTTTTTGGTAGTTAGTAGGTTTTTCGGATGTTTACTATTAGTTTTGTGTTTGAAAAATTAGTTTTGCTGTAGTACTATATAATTTAAATGAGTTTGACTATGAGATTATTTTAGCGTTAAGTCCATTAGATAGAAATGAAATTTTACATTTTTTTGGTTTTAGCAAATGAATTGCTTTACTACACATTATAGAATAGGAAACTTGTTGTTTTGTGATAAAATGGTAAATACGACCAGTTGATTTTTCACGTCTTTAATTTGAGTTACACGCGTGTCTCGAAATTCCACGTTGATTTCTCTATATTGTCCATGTAGACTTTTTATACTCGTTTTATGTATTTGACCTAATTTTTACCCATTTCAATTAAAACCAGTTTATCAAAGCCACTTTCTTCCCCAAATCAAAACCCGAGCTTCTTCATTATTTAGTTCCTTCCTCATCTTCAACCAAAAAAGCACATCTCCCACTTCAAGAACACTAATCCCCCAAAATTATTGCCATTACAAAATTAATAATCAGTCCGACAACACTAACCTATATCAAAATAAAAATCTATCAAAACCAACTCAATATCAAAATAAAAACATAAATCAATCACAATCATTCATCGTGTGATGGTGCAGAGGTGTTGGGTTTATGTGTAAGGGGATAGGACGGTGTATGTATGGTGGTGGTTGGGGTGGTTTGTGGAAGGTGATGATAACAGTTGTATTTTTTTATTATTTATTTATTTATTTATTTATTATTATTATTATTATTATTATTATTATTATTATTATTATTATTATTATTATTATTATTATTATTATTTGTTTCTCTTTTTTTTGGAAAGAATATATCATGTATATGAATATTAACAAAAATTAGTTACGATCAAATAAAAAGAATAATTAAAATGAGAAGTGTAAGAAAAAACCACAACCACATATTTCAAATGCACCTACAAAAGTAGATGCATCTTCCTTTAAAATTCTCTCCCTTACTTAAAATGTGTGGCTAGAAATTATTATTATTATTATTATTATTATTATTATTATTATTATTATTATTATTATTACCGGATCCATTCCCTAACAAAAATATAGTCATATAATAATGTAAAAATTTAAAGTGATAAAGATACAAGTACTTCGTATTTCAATAAGCATAAAAACTTATTATTTAGTATATAAAAATATTCAAATAAATATTCAAGTAAGCAAAAGTTTAAATATATCGTAGGTGGTAATTAGTTTTACCTGTTGAAGTGGTAGCAAGCCGTTATATTTCTTATATTGTAACAAATTTGAAAGTTTCGTATACTAGGATGTGTAGTACAAAAGTTCGTTTACTAAAACGAAAAAAATTGTAAAGTCCGTTTCTATTTAGTGGACTTAACAATTATTTAACATTGATTAACATGTTATGATAAAAGGATATATGGTCATTCATTTTGTAGCCGTTTTCTGGTTATCAAGTATCTGGTATTGTTAATATTGTCTTAGAACACAAGTACGAACACCCTATAATGGATGAAAAAGAAGTTTTTACTCACCATCTGATATACAATTTCTAACATATTAGATGAAACACAAATGTTTATTTCTGGGTAAATTGTAGAATTTACTTCATGAGCTAAAAACTGAATTATTTTTAGTTAAATGAGCTTTAGCTGAAGCTGTAATTTTACTGGTTAATAGTGATTTTTAAAACTGTGTAACAACTATAGTAAACACTTATTATTAGATGATTAATAAAAAAGAAAATGTAAGAAATAGCTTTTTCAAAAATGCAAATTGTTGGACTCATGTGGTCCAAATATCTTTAAACAGAGGCCCAAAACATAAACCCAACTGAGGTTTCATTTCCCTTAACGTGGGCCAATTTGTGTTTTTGAATGTATTTGGCTTTCTTGTCTTTTCATCATAACTTTTTTTTTTTTTTTTTTTTTTTTTTTTTTTCTTTGGTATCTCAAAGAGTGATAATTTGCATACTCCACAAATTTATTTTCATTCTAATTTATGGAGAAAAGTTCATTTAGGGACTAGTTTTTTTATACATGCCAAGGGACAAATCCCCACCATTCATTTAGTTTGATCTAATGGTGGGGATTAACCTAAGATTAAACATGGAAACCTAAGTCCATGTCTTTTTCTTTCCTTTTTCTTTGTCTTTTTTATTATTCACTTTCTTTATTTATTTCTTTCTTATTTTTTTTTTATTTTTTATTTTTTGCTCTTTTTTCCAATTAACGTTACACTTTTTTTTTTTTTTTTTCAATTCACGTTTTAAAAAAAAAAAAAAATAAGTCAAGCTTTTCTTTTTTAAATAAATTCACGATTTTTATCATTTTATTACGTTTTCATCCGTTTTTGTCTGTTTTCACATGATTATATACGTTTTCAGACGTTTTTTACCGTTTTTTTACGTTTTCGTCCGTTTTTTTACGTTTTCGTCTGTTTCAGACTTTTTTGTTCGTTATTATACGTTTTCGTCCGTTTTTTTACGTTTTCGTCTGTTTTCAGACGTTTTTATCCGTTTTCGTCATTTTTTATATGTTTGCAGACATTTTTGTCCATTTTCATACGTTTTCATCCGTTTTTATACGTTTTTTTTCCGTTTTCAGACGTTTTCGTCCATTTTTATACGTTTTTGTCCGTTTTCATACGTTTATATACGTTTTCGTCAGTTTTCATATGTTTTCATCCGTTTTTACACGACTTCATCCATTTTTATACGTTTTCGTCCGGTTTCATATGTTTACATATGTTTCCGTCTGATTTCATACGTTTTCCTCTATCATTTTATGTTTTCGTCCATTTTTAGACGTTTTCGTCCTTTTTCCTACATATTCGTCTGTTTTCTTACATTTTTGTTCATTTTCATAGGTTTTCGTCCGTTTTTCAATTTTTTTTGGCCAATTTTAGACGTTTTCATACGTTTCTGAATATCACAAGTGATATTCGGTGATACTCATACGTTTTTGTCTGTTTTCATCCATTTTTGTACATTTTTGTCTGTTTTCAAACGTTTTCGTCTATTTTCATACGTTTCGGCAGTATTTATATGTTTTCAGACGCTTTTATCTGCTTTCAACGTTTTCATCAATTTTTTACATTATCGTCTGTTTTTATATGCTTTCATCCATTTTTATCTGTTTTCATACGTTTATAAACATTTTCGTCCGTTTTTATGTATTTTTGTCTGTTTTCAGACGCTTTCGTCTATTTTCATACTTTTCAGCAGTTTTTATACGTTTTCGTCCGTTTTCATCATTTTTTCATACGTTTTTGTCCCTTTCCAGACGTGTTTTTACGCTTTCATACGTATTCGTTCGTTTTCATATGTTTTCGTCTATTTTCATACGTTTCTGAATATCACAATTGATATTCTTAATATCACAAGTGATTTTCTTTGATATTTGAAATATCACTTGTGATATTAATAATATCAATTGTGATATTCAGAAACGCATGAAAACAAAAGAAAACGTATGAAAACGAACAAAAACAGAAGAAAACGTAAGAAAGTGAAAAAAACGTGAATTAAAAAAATGTGAAAATCACTTATAATATTCTGAATAACACTTGTAATTATCTGAATATCACTTTTGATCTTCAGAATATCACTTGTGATTTTCATGTTACAAAACATTAGTTGAACATCACTTGTGATATTCGGAATATCATTTGTGATTTTCTGAATATCACTTGTGATTTTCTGAATATCACAAGTGATTTTCAACTAATGTTTTGTAACATGAAAATCACAAGTGATAATATGAATATCACAAGTGATATTCAGAAAATTACAAGTGATATTCATGTTAAAAAAACGTTAGTTGAAAATCACGTGTGATATTTAGAATATCACTTGATTTTCATGTTACAAAATATTAGTTGAAAATCACTTGTGATATTCGGAATATCACTTGTAATATTTAGAATATCACTTGTGATTTTCTGAATATCACTTGTGAATTTCTTGTTACAGAACAATTGTTGAAAATCACTTGTGATATTCAGAATATCACTTGTGATATTCAGAGTGATATTCAAAATATCACTTTTGAAAAAACGTGAATTAAAAAAAGCGTGAAATCACTTGTAATATTCTGAATATCACTTGTGATTTATATTCAAAATATCACTTTTGATATTCAGAATATCACTTGCGATATTCTGAATATCACTTGCGATTTTCATGTCACAGAACATTTGTTGAAAATCACTTGTGATATTCAGAATATCAATTGCGATATTCAGATATCACTTGCAATATTTTGAATATCACTTGCGATATTCTGAATATCACTTGTGATTTTTATGTTACAAAATTTTAAAAATCACTTGTGATATTCAGAATATCGCGAGTGATATTCAATATCACTCACGATATTCTGAATATCACAAGTGATATTCTGATAATCACAGTATATCACTTGTGATATTCAGAAAGGTATGAAAATGTTTGAAAACATTTAAAAACGAACTAAAATGAATGAAAACGGACGAAAACGTATAAAAACGGACGAAAATGAATGAAAACAGATTGAAACCATATGAAAACGTATAAAAATGGACGAAAACGTATAAAAATGGACGAAAGCGTATGAAAACGGACGAAAACATATGAAAACGGACGAAAACGTATGAAAATAGACAAAAACGTAAGAAAATGAACGAATATATATGAAAACGGACGAAAACGTATGAAAACGAGCGAAAACGTATGAAAAAAATTCAAAAACAGATGAAAACGTAAGAAAATGGACGAATATATATATATATATATATATATATATGAAAATGGACGAAAACGTATGAAAACGGGCGAAAACGTAAGAAAACAGGCGAAAACGTATGAAAAAAATTCGAAAACAGATGAAAACGTAAGAAAACGGACGAAAACGTATAAAAACGGACGAAAACGTATTAAAATGGACGAAACGTATGAAAACGGGTGAAAACGTATGAAAATAGACGAAAACGTATGAAAACGAGCGAAAACGTAAGAAAACAGACGAAAACATATGAAAACGGACGAAAATGTATGAAAACGAACGAAATGTAAGAAAACTGACGAAAACGTAAAAAACCGACGAATATGTATGAAAAACGAAAAAAACGTAAAAAAAAACGCAAAAAAAAAATGAATTATAGAAAAAACGTGAAGCTAGAAAAAAAAAAGAAAATAACAAAAGAACGAAAAGAAAAAAGGAAAAAAAATGAATAAATAAGATAGACAAAAAGGACAAAAAAAAAAAACATGGACTTAAGTTGTCTTATTAAATCTTAGGTTAATCCCCACCATTAGATCAAACTAGATGGATGGTGGGGATTTATCCCTTAGTTTGTAACAAAAACTTAATATGTAAAATAAATCACCTCCTAATTTATGATGTTTTGATATTTATACCCTTACATTATTTTTAGAGAGATGATTTGCACACTCAACTTTGTGATTGAGACACTCAACTGTACAGACAGTTAAAGCACACTGTCAACCTTGTACAAGTATCAAATGCACACAATGGAGTGTCTCAATCAAAAGTTTGAGTGTGCAAATCAATTCCCTTATTTTTACTCATTGTCATCCTTTTAAGGGTATAATTGTTAAGACATCATTAATTAGAGTGTGCAAATAAATTTCTTGAGTGTGCAAATCATCACTCTATCTGAAACAAATAACTTTAGAGTAAATTACTCCATTTGTTTTAATGTTGTATCAAATTCGCATGTTTGATCGCATTTTTAAAATAAATGCACCAGGCATCCCCAATGTCTCCATTTTGCTTCTATGATGATCCTTTTAACTAGGGGTAGAAACGAGCCGAGCCCGAGTCTGTCAGAGCTCGAGCTCGGCTAGTTTGTATATATAAGGCTCGAGCTTAGGATCGAGTTCGTTTCAAGCCTCATATTTTGAGCTCGAGCTCGGCTCGTGAAATTTTCAAAAGCTCAAGCTCGGCTTGGGCTCGACTAACTTATGCAATGTGTTGAATGAAATAAAGCTCGAAAGCTAGTTAATCACTCTAGGCTCGAGCTCGTTTATTTTTTAAGCTCGTTTATACATGGTTATATGTATAGAAAATATATATACAAATATATTTTTAGTGCTCGTTTTGGCTCGCGAGCCTAATCGAGCTTTATATATAAAGCTCGAGCTCGAGCTCGATTATTAAACGAGCCCAAACTTAGGCTTGAACTCGGGCTCGGGCTCGTTTATGCTCGGCCGGTTCGAACTTTTTACTGATCTGATCATGAGATTTTCACGAACGGCTCGACTCGTTTCCACCTCCACTTTTAACTAACAGACGTTAGTCAATGCTAGTTAGAAGCCTCACGTGCCTTTTTGTGAGGGCAAAATGGTCATTTTATGGCTCGTCATTTTAGTTTATCTTTTCCTTTTTTTATTTCTCTTTTCATTTTTTCTTCTCTCAACTCCACAAACCATCATCACCATTACCATTCCCATCATCAATTATTTTTTCATACCAAACATACTATCGTCGTCGCCTGTTGCCGCCATCGCCGCCGCCTGCCACCACTACACCCACAACACAACACACCATCACAGACACTTGTTAGTGTTCTATGGTTTCACAAAGTTGAAATCGAATAGCCCTCTTTCGGTTTTAAGTTTTAATGATAAATAAATCTGGAATAAAGGGTTTGAATAATTAATTTTTCGGGTTTAAAGGCTTGATGATGTAACTGATCAGGAATGTTTTGGTTACCTATAATTTGATTTTCGGGTTTGAATGTTTTGATGATGTAACTGATCTTGGGGTATCTTTTGGTTATTATATATCTGGTAGATATATTTGATATCATTCGTATCTTGTAACAAATAATGGTTTGAGTGTTAGTGCTTATATGGAAATGCATACTTGTATATAAATTTGAATCATGGGTTTAGTTCTTTGTTGAATAGCAAGTTATATATTTTGATTAACTGAAAATGTGATTGGTAGCTCTTTTGGTTTACAACGACTGTATTTTTAAGGTTGTTTGGGATAATCCATCTAAATAGGTTATCTTTATAAGTAGAACCAAATAATTAGCTTTTAGTTGTAAAGGAAAACTTGTGATTTGATTCCACTAAGGTGAGCATATAGACATAAGCATTTTTTTTACACAAAGGCTCCAAACTACAAAACTGCCCTTAGAATAAAGGTTGACAATGATGGTTATTCATGATATGGAAGTCACTACATCGATGGTTAAACCCTTTTTGTAGGAATATATGCTTGCTTCTCATACGAGTAATTAATGTGTTTATATATCTGATTTGTTGCTTGATTTTATGTTGGATAACAAGTTCTACTTTTTTTGTTAAACTGAAAATGAAATTAGGACTTAGGAGTATTTGTTCACTAGTGATTGTTTATCTGTATTATGGGATTGTTCTAGCTATACATTTTAAACTTTAAACCAGAACTATAGAGTTAGCTTATTGATTTAGAGGGATAATTTGTCATATTAATGACATTATATAGGAATTTGTTACAATGCATTATGATTTTAATGGGTTTTGATTTGTGTTCTTGAGTTTATGTTCTTAAATGATGAGATTTGAAAATGGGTTTTGTGTTTGTTAATAAATTTTGGAGATGACAAGATGATGGTGGTGGTTGAAAAAGGTGGATGGACATGCCAAGGAAATTATATGAGGGGGGGGGGGGGGGGGGGGGGAAGGTGGAAGAAGACAAGCCACAAGATGACCATTTTGCCCTCACGTGAAAGGCACATGAGGCTTTTAACCAGCGTTGACTAATGTCTGTTAGTCAAAAAGACCACCAGAGAAGTAAAATGGAGACGTTAGGGACACTTGGTGAATTTATTTTGAAATTGAGACTGAACGTGCAAATTGGTACAACCTTAGAGACGAGCAGTGTAATTTACTCTAGAACTTATAATCATGTAATTACATTCTTGCATATAATTTATTGGTGGTCTTCTTGTTTTCTGGTTTATACTTTTCATTTTATAAACAACTGCAAATATAAGGGAAAAGAACTTTATTTGACAACGTAACGTAACCAAAGGTGTCATACATAATCTTCACTACATATTACCGTATATAAACTTGATCGTAAAAATTTCATGCATGCAGATAAACAATGAACTAGTTAATTATTTGACTTCAATAAATGGAATTCTTAAAACAAATTTTTATAGTTTCTATCTTATTAAGCAAACTACTTTCATAATAAAATATAAAGACTCACAAGCAACAAGTTGTTTCGCTCTACACATGAAAAGCAATAAACGTAAAACCTATCACATGGATAACTTAATGTAAAAACGTATTATTACCAGTTCTGGCGTAACGAGTTTCATACATTATAAATCATCTTCATTGATCTTGACAAATAGTCGTACATTTTTACTGTTATTCATATTTTCCACACTTACAATCTAGTAAATATAAATTTTTGAAACATGATTAAAAACATAATTCCGACCACTCGAAAGCAAAATCAACCATCAATCTTTTGACCATAAATTGGAAAATCCTAAAAGTTATTTTTTTCCCATCTTAAAACATAATGATTATTTCTAGGCTATTCAAAGTAAAATACTTTTCTTTTACAAAAGAGTGTAATATAAAGTTATTAACAATTGTTAGTTAATGAGAAAAATGAGAATAATTTATACCACACACTTCAAATAAGAAAGAAATTTTAAAAGAGAGATACATCTACATTTGTAGGTGCATATAAAATGTATGATTGTAGTTTTTTCTCACTTTTCTCATTTAATTTTTTATTCTCATTTGATCCTAACTCAATGATTAAGGCTATATTTGGCGTAGAGCTTTTTGGGGTGGTGAGCGGTGAACAATAAACTTTTTTTATTTTTATTGTTTGTTTGGCAAAGTAGCGGCGAACTTTGCTATTTTTAGGAAAACTCATTTTTTCAATTCTTCATTAACAACCTGTGAGCGGTGAGCTGTAAGTTGTGGCTACTGCTTACTGCTACTTTTACCAAACACACCCTAAGCATCAAACACATTTTTAACAAGATAAAACTAACAGTCTGCCATAACGTGTTACCAGGGATATAATTTACAAAGAAAACTAAAATTAGAAGGCATGTTGATTTTATAATTACATTTTCTACTAGGTCTTATTGAACTTTTTTAGCTGAAATTAAGTATTATTTTTTCTTTGTTTCAAAACTGAATTCCAATAAATTTACAGAATTTAGAAAAAACAAAATGATTACAATGCATTTTTGTTAATATATAACAGCAAAATGATAACAATGCAGTGAGCTATTGTTACTGCTCACTGCTACTACACATTGCTACTTTTACCAAACATACCGTAAGCATTAAAAACATTATTAACAAGATAAAACTAACGATTTGCCATAACGTGTTACCAGAGGTATAATTTACAAAGAAAAGTAAAATTAGAAGGCATGTTGAATTTATAATTTACATTTTCTACTAGGTCTTATCAAACTTTTTTTAGCTAAAATTAAGTATTATTTTTTCTTCGTTTTAAAACTGAGTTTTAAAACTGAATTCCAATAAACTTACAGAATTTTAAAAAAACACAATGATTACAATGCATTGTCGTTAATATATATAACAGCAAAAAAAAACATATAATCAAATAAAGTTACCATCATCATTAGTAACATATTATTGCTACTTTACCAATATATATGATTTACTAGATTCTTTTACCTATAGATAATATACAATTATATATTCATACATTAAAAAGTTATTTATTCGGCCAACGTCAAATAATTTGCATTTAGTACTTTAGTTGTGACCGGCTAAAGCCTCATCATGTCTTAAATAGTTGCATAACTATACATTTAACTTTTTTCTGTTTATACACTTTTCTATATAAGTAACAATTAATGTGTGCAAATCAACTTTGTTTTAAAAAATATTGCACCACTAAGAAAGTTGTTATTCTTGAACTACAAATGTTTGTGTAGCTCTATAGCTGATATTGTCAATGTAAATTGTAACTAGCTTATTTTTCGAACTCACAATCTAGCAAATATAAATTTTTGAAAGATGATTAAAACATAATTCCGACCACTCGAAAGCAAAATCAACAATCAATCTTTTCCCTGTAAATTGGAAAACCCTAAAAGTTTTTTTTTTTCCCATCTTAAAACGTAATGATTCTTTTTAGGCTATTTAAAGTAAAATACTTTTCTTTTACAAAAGAATGTAATATAAAGTTATTAATAATTGTTAGTTAATGATTAAGCATTAAAACATTTTTAACAAGATAAAAGTAACGGTTTGCCAAAACGTGTTGCCATCAGTATAACTTACAAAAAAAAAGAAGTAAAAATTAGAGGGTATATTTATTTTAATAATTACATTTTTTTACCAGGTCTTATCGATTTTTTTAAACTTAAATTATGTATTATTATTATTTTTCTTTCAAAACTGAATTCAAATAAACTTACAAAATTTTAAGAAACAAAATGATTATAGTAAGGCATTGTTGTTAATATATATTACAGACAATATATATATATATATATATATATATATATATATATATATATATATATATATATATATATATATAGTGTATCTTTATTTTCAGAACCCTGTTAAGTGCGGGAACTGCGAGAACTCCAATTTTACATTAGAAAACATGCATGTTCTTATAAAACATGTATGTTTTCTTACATACACCTTAATACACATACCTGCGTAACATAAATGTTCATGTAAAACCCTATTAAGCGCAACATATCAATGCAACATGGTTTTATATGAACATCTATGTTACGCATGTATTTGTATTAAGGTGTATGTAAGAAAACATACATGTTTTATATGAACATGCATGTTTTCTAATGCAAAATTGGAGTTCTCGCAGTTCCCGTACTTAACAGGGTTCTGAAAATAAAGCTCCCCTTATATATATATATATATATATATATATATATATATATATATATATATATATATATATATATATATATATATATATATATATAATAAGTAAAGTTACCATCATCTTTAGAGCACAAGGTGCAGATGAATTTTGCTACCTCGCCGTCCGAGTTGGCATAGGCAACGGCGAGCCGTTGCTCGCCGCCACACCAACATAGGCTCGCCGTTGCTCGCAGATGGTCACCTCCCTGTGGCCACGGCGAAGGTAAAATCTGACAATTAGCAGCTTTTGGTGTGTAAACGTTGTGTAACGTTTAAAATACAACGTTCGTCCTTTTTTTTTTTTTTTTTTCCTAACCCCTAAAACCATTATACACTATCCCTATATATATTTACATATTTCACACATATTTCATTCCCAAAAACCCAAAACATTTCATTCTAAAAAACCTAACTCATTTCATTCCAAAGCAAAACAATGAGTGAATCATCTTATTCCGAAGTTAGTGACTTTGAAGAGCTACATGAGCTAGAGCTGATTATACAAGAGTTCGAAAACGAGCAAGAGTTGCAAAATCAAGAAGCCGGTCCTTCAAATCGTCGTACATACATTTGGCGTGAACGTGATGTTGCTGAAGCACGTCTATGGGCCGACTATTTTGGTGAGCAACCAAAATATCCTGAAGAGAATTTTCGACGTCGTTACCGTATGAGCCGTAAACTATTCTTAGAAATAGTCGAAGGTATTGAAACATATATTGACACTCATGATCCTCTTCCTGCTCATTTTGATTTCTTTAGACAACGACCCAATGCTGCGGGTGTAATGAGTTTTAGTGTGATTATAAAATGCACATGTGCCCTACGCCAATTGGTGTACGGGGTAGCACCTGATTCATTAGATGAGTATTTACAAATAGGTGAACATTGTGCACGTGATTGTCTAGATTTTTTTTTACTATGTGCATAATTCATTTGTTTGGGAAGGAGTTTTTAAGAAAACCAACTGAGGACGACGTTCGTAACTTATACGACGCACATAGCCAGGTTCATAAGATTCCGGGAATGTTGGGAAGCATCGATTGTATGCACTGGGAATGGAAGAGTTGCCCAAAAGAATAGCAAGGGCAATTTCACAGAGGTGATAAAAAATATCCAACTATAATGCTTGAAGCTGTTGCGTCTTATGATTTGTGGATTTGGCATGCGTTTTTTGGTGTGGCAGGTGCGAATAACGATCTGACCGTTTTATATAATTCTCCTTTATTCGACGACCTGATTGACGATATTGGCCCTCAAGTTCCGTTTGAAGTACACGGACGTACATTTAAAAATGGCTATTATCTAGCAGATGAAATTTACCCACAGTGGGCATCGTTTGTCAAGTCCTTTACTGTTGCAAACGACCCAAAACACGCCGCATGGAAAGCGAAACAAGAAAGTGCGCGAAAAGATATGGAAAGAGCTTTTGGTGTCCTACAAGGACGTTGGCATATTATTGCCCAACCGGCGCGTGCATATACTGTGGGCAAGTTACGGAGAATCATGTACTCGTGCATCATAATGCATAACATGATTTTGAAAGATCAACATTTTCATATAGCCGACGTTGCCGAAATGTATATTCCGCCGACACCAAATATACAACAGTCATGGGTCGAACGTTGCGCAATGCAAAGAAGAAAAACCAAAGAACTACATGATAAACGCACACACTCAAGGCTTCAACTATGTCTCATCGAGCATGTTTGGCAACAACAACAATGGGAAGAATTTCAACGAAATAATAATAATTAGGTTCGGTTTTTAGTGTCGTATGTGTTGTATTTTTTTTTCCCGTATTGTATTTTTTTTCCGTATTGTAACTTTTTAATTTGATGAAATAAAATTAGTATGTTTTTTATTTTTATTTTTTAGCATTTGTGAAATAATTTAATTTATTTAAAGAAATGAATAAAAAAAATAAGTGTGTAAAAGGTAGGGCCCGAATGGGGAAGTTGAGGTTTGTTGTTTGGTGAGGGGGGTTTGTTGTTGTTAGTTAAAGTTGAGGTGTTTTGGTGATGTGACATGGTGAGGCCCGAATGGGGAGGCAATGCCTTACCTTTCCACCTTGTGCTCTTAGTAACATATTATTGCTACTTTACTGATTTGCTAGATTCTTTTACCTAGAGATAATATATAATTATATATTCATACATTAAAAAGTTGTTTATTAGGCCAACTTTAAATGATTTACTAAATTCTTTTACCTAGAAATAATATATAATTATATTCATACATTAAAAATTTATTTATTAGGCCAACTTTAAATGATTTTCATTTAGTACTTTACATTCAATTCCTACCACAATTCTTTCACACTAACTTACTAATGCATTTCTTTGCAGTATATATATTGCAATATTTATCGTTTAAAAATATAAACTGGATTTTTTTTATAACGATGCTTTATAATTAAAATTAAACATTAATATTTTTCATTATTATTATTATTATTATTATTATTATTATTATTATTATTATTATAGAACGGAGAAATCTTAATTATGCATCCTTTTTGAGTGCCGACTTACCTTCCTCAACGACCTAATCACATGCAATGAGCATTTATTTCAGTAACATTTTACCTAGGAGTTGGACTGAAGGCTTGACTTTTTTCCCCAAAAGCTCTCAAATGAAAGTTTGTGGTAGAGGGGTGATTAAATCAAACATTATTATTGAAACGTGGTTGACAAATTTAAAAGGAATTAAGGTAGAAAGAACATAAATAAAAGGAGTAAAATAAAAAACATATATCATATAGTTGAAAGTTTTACGGGATACTTACGTAAACAATCGGTCACCATATCACTATCGAAACAACCACCTTGAAATAACTTTAATAAACTTTGGGTTTGTTATAGATGCTTCTAATTTCTTACGTTCAAATGATGCACGTTTCTTTTTTTCTTTTTTTTTTGAACATGAATGATTCACATTTCACATCCTCCATTTTCATATCTCATTCAACTAAAGGTGATTGATGCTCTTCTTTTAGAACTAATCAACTTTTTTTTTTTTTGTACAAAATTATCTGGTTAAACATCAACTTTTGTGTGAGTATCAATAAAGAGAGGTTGTGTTCAAGAGGCTAATAACTTTTCACTTGGTTTGGAGTCTTGGAGATATCACGTGATGCATGCATGTTTGTAAACTTCTTGTAAAGTTGTAAGCCATTAACATAAATAGACTTGGCTAAATATGGACGTACGGCTGTAAGTCTTAACGATTGATAGCAGTTGTTTGTGTTATAAAAAGTATTGGTCGGAATTGTACCTGTAATGTGTAAGTGACATTCGAATTTGAACGTTTCTTAAGTAAACGTTAACAACTTTTAGTTGCCAAACAAGATTTGTAGCTAAAATGCTAAATGCTAAACGTTTCAAAATGACTCGCGTCAAAATATTCATAGCCAATTTATCTTGGTGTCCAACTCGACATTGCGAACCGACTGATCCCAAGACGACTACCCATTTGGATAGCCGTAAAGCTTTAGATGATTAATGAATGTCTAATCTTATTCACTATCTATAGTTATTTAGAAGTTTTCTAGAACACCTTCTTTACTCAAAATGTCATGATTTAGCTATATCTTAACTTATATTTTCCTCAAGGAAATACTATCTTGAACATAATGATTATGTTCTTACAGAGATCTAGTGACAAAAATGCCAATTACGTATATATTTATGGGATTTGCATTCATATATAATGAAATTCTATATTCCATAATTATACGTTTTTAATCATTTTTAAATTCTTATATTTAAAAATAATTCTTATATTGATGTGATCAATAGGTATATGTCATATGCAAAATTTAATATGGACAAAATAGTGAAAATGCCGACAAAAAGAGTAATGGGAACTTGTATTGGACTCTATACGGTTGATATATGCCCAACTGAAAGGTAATGGCTAACTAAAATCATTATTGATGGTTTGATTTTCGGTTATAACGAATTTGTAGTAGATATACTCATCATTGGTAACAAACTTTGTCAACTACTCTCACCCCAAAGGAGTTTTACTTTGCTAATCTTTTCGTCCCAAAAAGAGTGTTTATAAACAAAAAATAACAAATTATGATATGTATAATTAATTGAAACGTTTGTAAATTTTTATTTTATTATATTGAATACACCGTATAGGCCTGAAACATATACTCCGTATACAGTCATACACAGTATATGATCTGCCATATACGCCGTATAGACTTGCAATACGAAAATTGCATAAATTGAAATATGATTATGAAAAAATTTGTAAACTCTGAAAACACATTTTATTACCATAAAACATGAATACCGTACATGTATTTCATAAGCAGAAGCGTAAAATACTAAGAGTGCGGGTGTTAACCCAAACACCCTTAGTTTGACACATTTTTAAATAGTTGTTCTTAATATCTATACATTAATGTCAAAACTTGATTGTTACAAATCTGATACATAATTATAAAATTTGGTGTGTTAACAAACTGAATAACAAAGAATGGTTGAGATGCTTATCACCTATATACCCGAGCATTACTGATCTTTTAAGTTATCTCCTTAATCTATAAGCCCCAACATCTTTATGACCTAACCAGCAAAACATGAAAACTGAGAATGGTAAGTCCTG
>JARVZY010007611.1:0-22563 GCA_030686995.1 Artemisia argyi | reverse complement strand
TTCACGGTATATCGGATTATGCGAGCGTTAACTTTAAGCTTCTTGTCGTTGCAACGATTGGTGATACTTATAAGCTTTCATCAAAAGCAAATACCCACCTTCATCATCGGATTCGTATACACCATCCATGTTCATAGTTTACAATATTATAAGTTTATTTATTTTTTATTATTATTTTTTTTTTTCTTATGTAGATAGCCTAAAAAAATTATATGAAAAATGATTAAATTGAGTATCATATGTAAGGTTGAATATATGCTTTTAGCCATTGGAAAGGGACAACGACTACCATTTTCATCTTTTCTTCTCTTTGGCTAAAGTTACGGGAGTCACTCGCCAAATGGCGGCCGGCCGGCCAAGGGAGGGGGTATGGTGGCGTCATACCACGTATGAATAGCGCGTGTGTTTAGCGACCATACCGAATGCTCTAACTTGACCTTTAAAATTTATTAATCATCTGTGTTTAACGTGTAATTTTCTTTACACTTGTTAAACCACAAATGTTGGCTACATTGTTTAGACTTTTGAAGATAAATCAACACAACTATCTTTAAACAAAAACGGTGTATTACATTTTTGTGGAGTATTAGATAACGGGTCTTTTTCTTTTCTAATTTATTGAGTCTTTTACTTAGATGTATGTGGTCTAATCAGGATGTCAACGTAACAGCTTTTGACAAAGAAAATGTGCACTTAACAAATGTTTGAATTTTGAACTCAATACTTTTTCTAAGAACATTAAGTTACATAATCACTAGAATACATTTGTAGTGGTTTAAAGTCACAAATCTTCATAATCTTCATGACCGACACTTGTCAAAAACTTACCCATCTTTGAAAAGTAAATGTTACCTAACCTGTTGACCATCAATTATAGAGCTTACTCTAACATACACAAATAAATATTGACAAAGACACTACGGACATTTGTCACACACTAAACTTTATGTGCCCAAACTTTATTTGTCCACATTGCCACAACCCAAAATGCTTTATGCCAAAAAGTCACATAGCTTCATGTGAATTTGTCAATGAAATTTAAAACAAAACAACTCCAAACAACCATTGTGAGAATTGATAAAAAAAAAGTTTTATTTATACTTCTATCTTAATCAAATAGTCTTATAACAAAGAGGGAACCATGACAAAAACTAACTAGATGCGTTTAGAATAAACTAAACAATTTTAAGAACAAAATTCTTTTAGACCAGGTGTCCTGTGAACTACCAGGACACGCCCTGGTTTCATCCCTGCTTAGCATAAGTTCTTTGCATCCTTATTTTTTTCCATGTTTGAAGCAACACTTTAATAATCTAGAGTTCGCAAAATAAGCGGCCGGATCAACTTGTAACCTGTTTGACTAGCTTAACCCATTTAACAAGATTCTTCATAGTTAAATCTATTAGCTTAAGCTGGTTGACATTTTCACCTTTATTTTGAACAACCCCATAGCTAGTTCAAGAAGTTTGTACATTACGTCGATCCGTTAAGTTTATCAAGTGAAAAAGGTTAACTGTTTTCGAATAGCGTCAACGCTAATTTAGAGCCAGAGCATTCATATTAACATGAGCGAAAAATCTAGAGTTTTTATGTGCCTCATTTACAACCAATGTCAACTAGGACTTCCATTGTATCTATTCACCCAAGACATAATCTTTTTCAATCTATTCGACAATTTTTCCATAAAGATTCACAAGTTGATCATCACGATCTCATCTTTTTAGAAATGTGAGATATTAAAACGGCCCAACAGATCTTACCCGCATTTCACTGTGAGTTCTTGGTCTTTTTGGCAGCAAAAATCTGGCGAATAAAAGAAAACTTCCGTCTTGAGCGTGCAGAAAGCTCATTCATGCCACCATTACTGGCGGCTGCCACCGCATCCTCAGCGGCATCACCTTCTTCTGAAGACTCTGAAGGTGGTGGTGGTGGGAGGGTGAAGAGAAAAGTGTTGAGCATGCGTATTATTTGGTCAAAACTTGGTCTTAAATTAGGATCCTCGACCCAACATGATTGTATGATGAACGCAAGTTCAGGTGAGATATCATCTGACAGATTCGGCCTTTCTTGCTGTTACAGGTGAGTAAAGAGCGTTAAAAATCGGAAGTTTCCGCATGCAGGTTTTTGAGCAAAGAGTATAACACAATAATACATTGTAAAGAGTTTTAAGATGGGCCATTCGCCGATATAATATCAGTTAATGACATGACAAATAAATTAGTATGTTTCAAACCGTTGCTTCAGACAAGATTTTAAAACAAATATTTGCCAACTTAGTTACTTGCCATTGATTTTTCTTCAAAGTGGGTGTTTGGCATTGCTTATTTTTTTCTGCTTATCTGCTTTTTCTTAAACAGAAAAGCAACTTTAGGAGCCAAACACTTTTCTGCTTATTTTTAAGCAGAAAAAAGCAGTTTTTCATAAGCACGAAATGAGCTGCTTATTTCATATTACTTATTTGATTTTGAATGAAAATCACTTTTAACTATTAATAACTGCATATGATTGAATACTTTTTATTAAATTGTCGCTTTTTTCGAATACTATTGCATCTTTTACAATATAAGCAAATTCAAACATTGTCTCTAACAATACTTATTATTAAGCAGTTTCTAAGTACTTATTTTAAGCAGGAGCATAAAAATAAGCAATGACATCTGGGCAAGGACAGAGCTAGGGGGTTCCGTGGGTGCCCGGGACCCCTATGGATTTTTTCGATGTAGTGTTAATTTTTGAAAAATATTCAATTTTTCCTAAATGCATCTTAAATGCACCCGATCCATCAAAATGTGTTTCTATATTACGGTTTCAAAAAAATTGTGCACCCGGTCATATTTGGTCCTGGCCCATCCCTGCATGTGGGATTGATAGAACTAGTATGTACTATTAAACATGACGATAGATATGACAAAATTATACACAGGTCCGATTGACAAAAGGTTGTCAGTTGAAAAAATATTTAACAGGTTAAATGAACACATTTTAAATATGGTCACAATTAATGTGGGTCCAACGCATTGGGTCGACTTGTTGGACCTAAACACTCAGTTTTATGCTTCCTTTGGTGTCCACGTTTTCCTGACTTATTCCAAAGAGATATTGTCTACCACTATTGGATCATATGTGGCTCACCTCACGTTAAGTCGGAATAAGCATATAACTTTTGGATCACGTTATAAGAAAGAAGGCGACGATGTTAGCTAGTTGCCTAGGTTCTATGATGTTAGCTAATTTTTGGGTCACCTAACTCGCCTTTTCATAAAATAATCATATTGACAATTCTAGCCACCTAACTACATCCAAATTTAGCATTTTGACTAAACATCACCAGTTCTTATATGCTATGTTCGATTTTATAATATAATGTAATTATCCATAAATATTTAAAAATACTGACATGAAAAAGATATGCGATATAAGCAAACAGAGTGATCATGGCCGCACCTTAAAAGCCGCAGCATAAGCAGCCTGCAAATTTGACATGCCCTCAAACGGCATTCGATTTGTCACTAATTCCCAAAGCACAATACCGAAACTGTAAACATCGACCTTGTTATTGTAATGCTTCTTCTCCCCTTGACGCAAGGTCACCGTGCTATACAACTGCAAACGTTACAATTCGAGTTTATTCAGTTAGAAGTTAGAACTATTGAACATCTGGTAACTGGTTGCAGTCTGAATAAATACAGATCATAATCAGATGATCCATTTGTCAAAAGAAAGCGATAAAGATAAAAGTTAACTTTACTACAAAGTACGTGGTGTCAACGGGCTATTTGTGATCGCAAGAAATGAATATAACAAGTTAAATGTGCGATTATGGGGGTGTTTGGATTCGGAGTTTAGAGCTGATTTTCCGATTATCACAACTTGAAGTCCCAAAAGCAACAATGTTTGGATGAACAGATTTTGCTACTTATCTGTTTCATACGAGCTACAAGAAAGCTATTTTTTTATTCATTAGCTTACGTCAAGAGGCATTACACAGCTCAACTGTTTACAGCTTTATGCTCATTCTAATCATTCAATATCATATATGAATGCACATCCAAACACACTCCAAAAAAGAGACATGACAATGCCCATTGGTAGTTTTTTTTACTAAACTAATATTAAACATGTGAGCGACAAGGCCTAAAAATACTTATTTGAAGAATTACCTGAACAAAAGAGGAAATTTTTATCTTTTTCTAATAGAAGGAGTTGAGCTAAGAAAAGCATACAAATACTTAACAGATGAACCAATGAGCAAAAAACAAATTGGCAACAACATACCTCGGGTGCCATCCAACGGTAAGTCCCGGTCTCTGCCGTCATCATTTCAGTAACAGTTTCTTCCCTTGCAAGACCAAAATCTGCAAGCTTCACAGATTTCTGATTCGCAGTGAGCAGCAAATTGTCTGCAACAACATAAAAAAGAATGCCATGAAATACAGAAATAGTATTATCATTTGTTAAATCTTCACGAACTAATATAGAACATATGCTTGGATGTACATTCTGAAGTTGATTATCTTATTACTGCGACTTAAAATGTTTGGCTAAGCTACATCATAGAGTAATCAGATATCACTAATTACTTATACGCCAACAGTCCCACCACACCATAAAAAATGATTGTTACGAGTTACGACTATCAGCATACTATGGATATTCACTTTTGAAGTACAAATCCAAACACGCCTTAAGGCTCCTATAAGTGCAACTTGAAACTAACGGAGCATCAGAAATGGATAAGCAAATACATACCAGGCTTTAGATCTCTATGTATAATCCCATTGGCATGCAAGCATTCCATGGCTTTAGCAATATCAAGAGCAAACTTTAAAGCCAGACGAAGGTCTAATTGATTTGGACGAATACTGCCTAGGTATTTCCGCAGTGACATCCCCGGTAACAATTCAGAGACAATCACCATTAAAGGTTCCTTACAAGCTCCGATAAACTGCAAAGAAGTAATACAATCCGTAAACTACAAATCTTTCAGATTATAAAACCTTGAAATAAGCAAATCTACCTTCACTAAGTTGTCATGTTTCACTCGTGACATCATAGTAACCTCACGTGCAAAACGATCTTCAAGTAAAGCTCGTTCTTCCGTGGTACTCCCACGGTTGAGAACCTTTATGGCAACTATTCGATCTCCATACCTATAAAAACAAATTACGTTACACCTACTTAAGAAAAAATAATGAATCTTGAACGTAACATCTGTTTTCAAGTATTCAACTGAGACAGTTTCGACAAAAAGGGATTAATACAAAATTTTGGGGCAAATCAAGATCCCGAGAAAATGCAGAGAAACTTTTTTTTTCCTAGAAGGCCAATTTCTGGAGGAAAAAAACTAAGAAAGAGGATATCTTTTGCGTCTATAATTCCATAATTTTATAACATTTGTTCGTTCTTGTAAACAACAGTGTCCTTTTGGCATGTTGCAAGAATGGTAACAAAGAAAAGCCAAGAAAATGGTTTCAAAAAACAGTTAAAACGAACTTTATAGAAAGAAAAAGACCCCTGTATTATTGGCAGAATAACTTCAGGTGTCAAATGAAAACAGGGCCAACACATTAAACTTCCATTAAGATTTTGTTTCAGCAACTATTTCGCTTAAGTTTTTAGTCAATTTTAAATATATGCTTTGATGATTCACCACCTAAGACAGGATAACCTTATACGCATAAGAAATTCAACGACTGATTATCATTTCAGACTACAAAGCGTTTTTCTTACAAAAACGCAAAACAAACAGTTTTACACTTCTACATACGAGAATTTTAGAGAAACAAAAGAAACGCAAATGCAACTCATAAAGTCTAGCACAATACAGTTCAAAAACACAATTACGCAAAATTCAAATGTTAATCAAATGCATATATACCTTCCTTCATAAACCTTCCCATGAGCACCTTCTCCAATCTTCGATCCGATAAACAACAACTTCGGATCAACAAGCACCCTCTCATCAATTGTGCAGTCCGAATTCGTGACCGAACCATTAGAACAAACGGATTTCGATGTCCCTGACTTATTATTACTATTCCTACTATTATGATTACTATTATTACTATTGCTATCTACACCCCCTTCTTCTTTACACCTCTTAATGTTGCTATTACTCTTCTCACTGTTACTCATACTGCTATATCAAACCATGCCCTTATTCCTCATCTTCACCCTCACAAACCCCTAAAACACCATCATCCCAACTTTTTCACAAACTTTATAAAAATATATAAAAAAACAGCAAATTTTCACTAAATTAGACTATAAAGATTACACCTTTATACAGAAATCCAATTCTCAGAACAAATTACGAGCAATAAAACAGTGTAAAAACTATAAAGATCAAATCTTTTTCAGAAAAATCAACTTTTTATGAAAAATAAAAACTACCCAGATGAAAAAACTGCATAAACAATCAAAGTATCAAATACCCATATGAAATTTCATCTTTTTTTAAATAAAAAAAATTCAAAAAAAATAATAAAAAAAGATGCTTAAAAAGAGAGATATAACTTACAGAAGCATGTGTTGTGTATAGCAGAATAATAAACACCACTTTTTTTATATATGATATAAAGATTATATTCTTATCATAACCAACATATACAAGCAACAAAAACTTTTTAAATAATTTTTTTTATAAAAAGAAAAAAATACTTTTTTAAGAAAATTTATGTTATGGTGGCGTTTAAGTGAAGATATTCGAGTTTCTTGGATGTCAGAAATGAGAAAACTTAAAAAGTGTGTTTTGTGTTATTTTGGTTATTTTACACATAGTGGAGTGTGTGAGAGAGAATGTACTAGTTGGCGAATGAGAAGGTGACACGTGGCAAGTTGAGAAGTGTTTTGGGTTTGGTTTTGTGGATGGTTCGACGGTGTACGGCTGAGCCACCCACCACAATACCTTCTTTATCTACTCTTCCATTAATAACATAAAATAATATAAAAATATACCAACTTAAAAAACACAAAATGTAAATAAAACGAGCGTAGGTACCCGCGCGTTGCTGCGGATATGCCGTGCTATTTTAAATTTTTTTTTTTTTTTTTTTTTTCGCACCTTAGGGCTCAGGGACTAAATTCTCTAAATGAATTTTATTAATGGATTTTCCAAATCTTGTCAAAAATGTATCTTCATGAAAATTTTTAATAATCAAAATATCATTTTTTTTTTGTTCAAATATGAAAAGAAAAAAAAAAAAAAAAAAAAAAAAAAAAAAACTGTTGCTACAGTAACGTTACTACAGTATCGCTACAGTACATTACTACAGTACTTTTAATATAAATATACGTTACTGTAGACACTCACAAAATCACTGTAGACCAAATTGTTATTTTAAGTTTGGGGGTTCCACGCTAAATGTAATATATATATATATATATATATATATATATATAATTATTACTATTTTCTTTTTTATTTTTTTATATAAAATAATACTTTTACTTTTAACTAATAATTTAATTTTTTTTTAATTTCTAATATTAATTTCGATCAAAGATAATATGATAAATTAGGTCAAACTTTCTTATCTGTTTTAATAATGGACAATTAAATTAGAACAATTCAAAAAAAAATGTAGGCTATTAATTTATAAGGTAGATAGTAATGGCATTGTATAAAATGAGATAGTGGTTTTTTATTGATTATTTGCGTAGCAATAACTAAGTTGTATCAATAATTGTATGCTTAGACTGCCCGTAGTGGTCACGATCTACACATTGTGAGCCACAGTGATGTACATCAGTCACGCACCACCCCATTATGGGGACGGGTGGTCATGCACTAGAACAGCAGAGAATGCGTCACAATGAGGAGGCTTTCACTTTTCGGTTTTGTGTAAAAATATGAGGCCTCTAAGTTTGTAATGGATACTTTGTATATTAAAAAATAAATAAATAAATAAATATAATAAAATATAATAAAATAACCTTTCCCCACCATTATTCTATTTACTTATAAATATCCTTTAAACTTCAACATTTTTAAACACAACTTCACAATATACTCTCTACTCTCAATACCATTTTAACTAACAAAATGTCTCAACAAACACTCCCCGCAACACAAACTTCAACAACGAAACACTCGAGACAATCCTCGACACCCGAAGGAACATACGCTTTTTATTATCTATGTAATTTTTACGTTTTAATTTTTCAAGTGTACGTTTTTAATTATCTGTGTAACATTTTTTATTTTATGAATAAAAGTTTTAGTTTTTAATAAAAAAAAAAATAGTTAACTGGTGAGGGTGGTATGACCAATATGGGTGAAAATTGAGAGGGAGCGAGGGTAAAAAGGTGAAGAGAGAGAAAGTTGAGGTAGTGTTTAAGTTAAAATGTGAGTGGGGGTGTTTTTTGGTGACTGATTTAGGTTTACCCGACAATATTTTGTAGGTGTCAATAAGTGAATCACTTTTTAAAAAACCAATAAAGCAATTTCACATTGATATAAGCATAATATTATTCACAGTTTTAGTCTTCTCGATCATTTTTCTTGAAGTACCCGGTGCAATAGTGCTATGACACGTTTTATAGAGATTTTTTTGTCCTATTGCATAACCATATTGCACCGCCTATAATGCCACAGTCATGTTATAGGGCAAAATGTGGTTTTTTGTTTTCATGAGTGAGTGATACATTTTTGGTGGTGTATTATAAGAATTTAATTGAGGAGTGTGTTTTATGTTCTAGTGGTGTTATGTGGTTTGTGTTGAGGCGGCGATGGATAACACACCTATAACTTGCAGTTACACCTAACTCTCTTATGTGCACATTGATACTCTCCCATTTCTAAAATAATTGGTGACTAACAAAAATATACAGTCTTATGAAAAATCATGATCATTACTTTTTGTTTTTTCTTTTTTTACTTATTGCGAAATAGTTATAACTTTAATGAAGTAATTAAATTTTTTCTAAAGCTGTTATAATAACTTCAGTTAAAGGTAATATATAAATTTTAATAACGCTTTTTTCATATCTCAACTGGATACTGCACATTTTGATAATGTGTCATGTGAAAAAGTACTGTATAACATTACGTATCACTTTTGTATATATAACACGTCATCAAAATATGTAAACCCTTTTTGATAACATGTAATATTTGGTATAACATTTTTATTTCACATGACACCTAAAGCATAGTACATTAATATTTTATGGTTTACACCTTTATTTTATTTCATGAGAATATCTTAAGACATGCTTGTTTTTCATGTAGTGTGATTATGAATAAATATATGAATAGTGGCATTTGTTAATCATTTCTTTGTAGCATACCAACTATCTACCGTTTGAATGTCCTAATCAAGCACCCTCAAGAATGTGATCTAAAGTGAAAAATCGGGCTAGCTATAAAATGGTCTCAAGTTTAGCCATATTATAGACTTAAGAATTGACGTAATCACTTTAAGTTTGTTTACATCAAACGCGGTAAAACTTAAAAAATTTCATATTATAGACTAATAGCATGTTAATCACAATTTGTTTAACTAATCTCGGTCACTCGTGATGATCGAATGATATTAGTTGATACCAAGTATGTAGGTGTAAAGTAATTTACCAAATGTGTCATGTGCAATGCTTCACGTGAAAATGCAAAAGTGGCGATCTTTCAACACAATACACCACATATTGGGGTTTTTTGGCCTAGTAAATGTCAACACATAAACCTTACAAAATATTCAAACGTCAACTCTTACAATTTAGTTAGTCATTAAACGTGTTTGATTTATACACAGAAAGAAAACAAAGTGATTTTAATATTTAGTGACGGAAGTCATTGATTTAGTATAATTAATGGACCCATATAGTTTGTTCTTACGAAGATGACAATCAAGTTATCATAAATGATTGAAAAAGAAATTAAGCACCGTATTTCTTGAATGTATAATGTATTGTGAGATCGTATGGTGTCATATTACTTCCTAGGTTTATGTATTTCGAGAGTATAGAAGAAGAATACTACAATTACATAATTTTTACACGAAAACTTTCACACAATAAGTTGTCATGGTAATTTATACAAAATATAATCTAACCAAACTCATTCAATTTAATGAAATAGTACTAAATATTAGCGATTATTCTTTGTTGCCAGTTTTATGAGCATGCATGTATCTTAGAACGCGAGGAGTGACAATGATTTCCGCTTGTATCATGCACCCTACTTGTCGGGTGTCACAATCAATCATGAATATATCCATAGTAAACCAAGTTAACGAATTTAAATAAAAGTTTATGGTTTTGTATTTTTGATTTAGAATTAATTGAAATAATCGTTTCAGTTCGAGTTATAAAATACACTTGGCAAACAAAAAACCATGTGGATGTTGTCTTAGCTTATCTTTCATTTTTAGGCGTTTATTAAACATTTGAAAAACTTTTAAGCTCGGAAATGCAAAATGAGATTACTGAATAGGGGATATAACATGCTCAGTCTCTCGCCTTTATTTCTTTCGCCAAAGAGTGCAGGTGATGAGAATCCTATCGATAAAAAAGAGGTATAAGCATCGCCTCTCGATCCAATCTGTCTTAGCCTCCTCAAAACACTCTTGATATGAAAGATAACTCCCGCCATAGAGAAAAGATCTAATGTTTGGGTCGTCTTTTCGAGCACTATCTTTTAAAGCTGAATTGGTAGAGAGATTTTAAGGTTTATAAACTTATCTACTTGAACTTATTAACTTAAACAAGCCTTAAAGTTAAGATGACAATATCACAAAATTTAAACTTTAAAGTTATTAGCTTTTCAAAAGTTCAATAAATCACATGCCACATGCCGAACAAATAAGCTTAAAACAAACAACTCCTAATCCTTAACGAGCTGCCACTTTGCATGAAAACAAACTACTAATATTTGTTAAAAAGGTTCCTTTTGAGATGGACAATTACTAGTGTGAAAAAGATACCCGAGATATGGGGTATTTCCGTCAATCTACACCTTTTGTGGAATTAATCAAAACCAACCATATTTCAGTGTGAGCAAAAGTCATTGTGGTTACGATCATATTAATCTATCGTAACGTCTAAATTTGATTAATCTATCGTGACTAGCTTTTACGTTCTACCATAATTTTCAAAGTTTATACGTACGAAATTTACCATAAATATAAAAGAATCCAAACACTCTCTTTTATGATCTATTCTAGTAAGGTAGAATTAGGGCTGAGCAAACGGACCGGCCGGACCGGACCGACCGACAAAACCGACCGGACCGAGACCGACCGGACCGGACCGACCACATTCGGTCCGGTCCTCGGTCTAAGCTTTTTGCCAAATTCGGTCTCGGTCCGGTCGGTCCGGTCCGGTCCGGTCCGGACCGACCAAAAAACCCGAAAAAACTTGCCTAATTGGACCGGACCGACCGAAGACCGACCGGACCGAGACCGGACCGAGACCGGACCGACCATATTCGGTCCGGTCTCGGTCTATGGTTTTCCGGTTCTCGGTCTTCGGTCCGGTCCGGTCTTGGCCGGTCCGGTCCGGTTTCCGACCGATGATCACCCCTAGGTAGAATATAAAAAGTTAGCTTTATGAAAGTGTATAGTGGAAGACATGTCGGTAGCATCTTTCAAAACCTAACCAATGATGTTGACATTTGTACTATAAGAATTGATTGTAGTATTGTACTACTGGTGGTACCCTTTTATCATTTTTTTTACCACTTTTTACTGATTTTATTGACAAGTTTTTATTATCTTTTCTTTCGTATTTTTTGTTTTTTAAATACTTTAATATTTGTTACAGTAATTTCTGGGAGTTTTATCAACGTTATTAATAGGATAAGATGATATTATATGATTTTCTACTATGTATTTTATGTGTTTTATTAGTTATAATTGAGGGAATTGCAAAAATCGTCCCTAAACTTTGGCCAATTTGCATGTTTCGTCCCAGAACTTTTGAAACTGCAAAAATCGTCCCTGTGGCAAACTTTTGGGGCAAATATCGTCCTTTTGGGGCATATATCGTCCCAAATTGGTCAAACTTTAGGGATGATACATGCACACGGACCAAACTTTAGGGACGACACATGCACACGGGCGAAACTTTAGGGACGATCCTTGCAGTTTCAAAATTTGTAGGACGAAACATGCAAATTGGTCAAACTTTAGGGACGATTTTTGCAATTTACTCGTTATAATTTGTCAAACTTTATATTTTCTATTTCGTAATCGTAATTTTATAATAAAATAAATTACAAAAATATAAAAAAAATAAAATTGAGGAGTGTATTGGTATCATTTTGACATTTTAAAGAGTGTACCAATAACCAATCCTTATAAAAATACTTTATATCATATTTAATTTCATCAAACTTGCGATGAATTACTTAAAGTTTTGTTGTAATATGTTTTTTTTCACTCATTATCTATTTATAGTCAAACAATCAGTTCTGTTTACTTGTTAGGATCGTGTGAGTAAAAAAATAAGTAAGAACAAATAGTAAGAGGATATATAATTTCTCAATTACTTATTATGTTTTTATATCAATAGATTCGAATCATATTATGTAATTTCCATCTAAGGCAAAATTAAAAGAACTAAGAATCGCTAGTTAATTTGCTTTTTCACTCTCGGTGTTCATGAGAGTATGAGTCCGAATACACCTAAACTAAATGTTGTCTTAATCGGGTCCACGCTGATCTCAGGTAGTAACGGGTTTCCCCCGGAAACCGTACTGCCTCCACACAAGTTTACCTTGCTGGAGAAACAGCCGGATGAAAACCGGGCCATGCTCAAGATTTGAACCCCCGCAACATGTGGCTCAAGGGTTCAAATCCATCATTGCAATATATCTCCGGAACAATATGGTCTACAAGTGGACCACAAGTGAGGACTTCTCGGGTGGTCACCCACCCGGTACTACTCCCACTTGTGGCTCGCTTAACAAGTTAAGCCCCACCCACTAGACCACAAGTCCTAACCATTATAATTTTGTATTTTCACAAAAATTGCTTTGCATTAATGCATAAGAAGAAAATTGTGTTTTGAAAAAAAAGTATGATTTTTCAACGTTGGGGTTGGAAAAAAATATCGACCTTACCCTTTGGTTGCTTTTGCTAGTTTTTCAATGAGAAAAGTTTTATTATTTACTGTAAAAGAGAGAAATAATTTTTTTCTTTTTATATAAAAGCATACTAAGGTTGTGTTTGTTTTCTAAAAAGAGACTCTTAACAGCCTTTGAATTTGAACCGTTCAGACGTGGTCAGACATTTTCGCGATTCATACAGGCTTTTTTTTTTTTTTTTTTTTTTCGTTCAGACGCGGTCAGAGGCAGTAAGATCATAATGATCTAGACTTGAGAGGGGTGTCTTAATGTCCCTTGTTGCCTCTTGTTGATACAAAAATAACCAAAAAAACTTAGTACGTGCAAGCAAATGTGCGGTTCAAACATAATTTTTTTTTTCGTTCAGATGCGGTCAAATTCAGACATTTACATCATAGATTCAAATTCAGATGCGTGGTTCAGATTCATATTCACATCATTTTAAAAACAAACACCACTTAAGCTATTTTGAATATTTTTTAATAAAAAAATGACCCGTCAAATAAAACTTGAGTGAATAAAAAAGCTATTATAAAGTTTTTTTACTACATTAAATATTAAAATATATGTTGAGTGGAAAAGACTAGATTAACAATGTTTTAAAACTCGAATAGACCTAAAAGGTTCAAGCGTAAACCAGTTGAGTCAACAGAAGTTAGGTTTGAGGCAAAAAAAAAATGGTTGAACCATCTTTTTTGGGGAAAACCGAGAACCCGAAGCTCGGATGGGTTGATTGGAAAATTTGTTTTTAAAACAATATATATCAAATGTTTGCTTTAAAGCTTGAGCTCATTGATGAAAAACATACGGGAAATACAAAAAAGTTTATCAATGATTTATTTGATCATAACATTTCTATTTATTTGTTCATAACATTTCTATTTATTTGTTTAAGCATACATTTGAAGTTTCCTAAAACTAGGCGAATAGGAAGCACCACCACCCGTTGTTGGCCTCTCATTACGCGTTAACCCATTATAGCAACACACCACCACACATGGTAGTGGTATTTTGGCATTGGTTTGGTTAAGTAAGTAAATGTTGAGGTAGCGGTAAGCCGGTAATATGATGACCATTACAACATGTCTAAGATGCATCCTAAGACTACCATACTAATGGAGATAATTAATAAAATGATATGTGTTATGAATAATAGTAGTATGGATATCCATAGTTCTTATAAGATATTGATTCGAGATTAGAGTCAGAAAATGAAACATGTGTCTTAAAGAACACTTCAACATGTAAGAGCATTGGGTGTTTTGCCCACAAACCCACGTTATTGTGACATGGAGGCTGACGTGGAGCTGACATGGACCGAGTTATTGCCAAGTTAAGACACCATGGACCAAGTTATTGCCGCATTAACGCAGCAAGTTATTGGAATAACTTGGCGTTATAACATGCATTGGGGATTAAAAATATATATATATATATATTCACTTTAACCCAAGTTATTGTCAAGTTAACGCCGCGTTATTGAATAACTTGCTGAGTTATTGTGAGTTAAGACACCGCCGCGTTATTGAATAACTTGCCAAGTTAGTGTGGAGGCTGACGTAGACCGAGTTATTTAATAACTTATAGTCAAGACACCCAATGCTCTAACTATAACAATTTATGAAATGAGACAAATACAATTTTCTCTTTTCTCTATATCCTTTTTTTTTTTTTTTTTTTTATTTACTGTTTCACAATCACATGTTATACTCTTTTTTCAAAGAGTGAGGAAATGGGCAATTAGATTTGATCTTATCTGAAAATAAATAATGGTAGACATTATTTTATTGGTTATCATTTACTCCATATTTTAAGAAAAATAAGGGCCCGTTTGGTTTGTAAGTGGGTTTAGAATTTAGATTTGGATTTGGATTCAAATTTGGATTTGGGTTTGAATTTGGAAAGAGAAAATATATTATTATATATAAATAAACTAGCTTCAAGGCCCGCCCGATGGGCGGCTAGCTCCAAGAATTCTTTAAAAGATAAAAGTGGTAGTAAAATGTTTGATACAATAACGTTAAATGACATAATATTAAAAACTAACAACATGAGCTTTAAGTTCACTATAAAATCTTTAAACTGCATAATAGCTTGAATGGTTGTTATAACTGATTCATCTAATCCATCAAACCACCATAAATGATTTTGGTTGAGAGTGTTTGGCATTGGTTGTTATAACTGATTAGTTGCTTATTACTTACTGTATAAGAAGTAAGCATATCCACATATACAAATATTTATATCCTTACATTGGACTTACATATGTATTAGAACATAGTAACATACAGCTACGATATTTCTCCAACTGTCACATGGAAGTTTCCAATCATTTCAATAAAAAATTTAAGTTATAATTTAGTTGAATAATTAGCACCCGCTAGATTACATACATACTTGGGACTATATATCATTTGTATGATATGACCTGAATTTCATCTCTTAACTTGGCTATTTCTTCTTCTTTAGCTGGTAAAAGTGTCTTCATCTTTTAAAAGAAAGAGAAAAAATACATATAAAACAATACGCTTCCGGTGTGTAGATATAACCCAAATTTCATCTCGTAACTTGGCTATTTCTTCATCCTTAGCTGGGAAAAGTGTCTACTGGACCAGAGAAAAGTGAGCACTCTTATTTGACAATGGTGTTGCTACACTGTCAACTTCTGCCATATTCAGGGCTTGATATCAAAAATTAAATAGCTCAAAATGAAATTACTGACCAAGCAAGTAAATTATTGTGCATCCACCCTGCGCAATCGAGTCACCTAGTGTTTCATGGTTGTTTGGGGTACCTGCATAGAATCTTCCTTTTATTACTGCAAATAAAAGAATTATACTCATAAACATCAAGGTTACATGCAACTCGTAAAATCATCAAATATACTTCAACGTAATATGGTGGTAACCAACTACTGCTTATGATCCAGTAGTAATCCATACTCTATTACTTATGAAGGTGTCATTTCCGATTATGTTAATTCTTACCCGTCAAATGCATCGAATAGATGAAAGAGCTATATATAGATAGAATGGGTCAAATGGCCAAAAGTCCAACGATATGCATAACGACCTTCTAAAGCATTCTTTGTAAAGAGATTTGATTAAAAATGGAATAAGAGAAATGTTGCAATCATATATGTAACAAAATGTTGCTGATCAACTGAACGTGACTCGTACTCAGAATTAACTATTTTTACCCTCCACCCGATCCACTCATTTACCCAGTGCTGACATTATAAAATAGATGGTTAATCAGTAAATAGACTAAAAAATATCGATGGTTCAGGGCAAGTTGGTAAAATAGGTTAGAAATGAGTAATTTTAAAGCAATAGTCAAAACGGGTCGAATGGGTTGAACCACTAAGCCTTTATTTCATATCTGGATTAAGTATGCGCAGACTATACCTTTACAATATAAACATAACAGAGTCATATATTGTTCACAAACTCGTTTAACGAAGAAAATACTCATGTGCTTATTCATTATCATATGGACTAACCTGTTTACCAAAAATAATTCTGCTTTACAGCTTCAATATCAGCTTTTGTGAAATTTCCCTTTCTTTTCCCTGTTACCTAAAGAAATTTCACTGTCCTTGCAAAAGTGAAACTCCAAATATGTGCATCCCACTATCCATTTTGTAAACAATTAATGTTCAAGAAACTATTGCAACTAAATGATCTTAATATGATTACAATATCTAAAATTTAAAAATTTAGAGGGTGATTGGGACGTAACTGATAATATGACCAAGTTGGTTTACCAAGGGAGCAAAGCATTTGCAATAACTTATATGGTCAAACCTCAGCAAGTTGCATGTACATCACTACCTGAGTGTTTTGATCTAAATATTTAAGTGTCAAGATACTCGAAAAAAAAGGATATAGAAACTTATAAAATCAATAGAGTAAGACATCTCAATGACGACAATTTGTAGGGGAGCCACAAATACTTTTTTGTATCAGTATAGATACATTCAAAGAGCTGGTTAAGCAATACAGAGGGTATTCATAGTTTCTACTAAGATTTGGGTCGCCTACACAGGTTATTCACATGTTAGGAGATCTATGCATCTATGATGAGAATGATAAAATCTACTCTATGCATCAGTAGCTGGACAACTCACCCTAACTCGACCTCTATCCACATGCACTACGTAATTACCTGTTTTATAAGATGATGAAGGTTCTTACTCATACCAGAAAGATTCCATAACAGAGGATAATATAGGAGAGGTATTGACAGGTATTGAAAGTTTCCTATTCTGGAATGCGACAGCTCCAATAACCTTAAATTGTGATTCATCTACAAAATTAGTGCTAATAATGCTCCAGCCCAGTTACAGATACTAATAGCTTCACTTTCCTTTGTCTATCATCAAACTTGTGGTGCCCTTGTCTATCATCACCCATTTAAGCATACTCAGTTAATTATTAACAAATACTTGAAGAGATTACATTTCAACATGAAAGTTTAAATAATATCCATATTTGTATCATTTTTGCTTAACTTGCCTAAAGAAAAAAACCATTGTTGGTAAAACCGTTGTATCATTATAACTTGCCTAAAGAAGAAGAAGAAGAAGAAGAAGAAGAAAAGAAAAAAAGAAAAAAAAAAAAAAAAAAAAAAAAAAAAAAAAAAAAACCATTGTATCATATTTGTATCATTTTTGCTTAATATCCATATTCACACCATATCATTATAACAATATTGACCTTTTTTGTGAATTTGGATTAATCTCAACCAGATTCATGTAGATTATATGTTAAGGTTTTAGTAACAGATGTTCACACCATATGATTATGTATAAGAAAAAAAAAAACCATAGTTGATAAAACCGAGAGTATATTAAACACAACACCAATTTTCATACAAACACCATGACACACGCCATTTAACACATTCATAAATCCCCTTGTTTTTTTGTCATTTTCTCATTGTTTTAAAGATACAAATTCAATAAATATATTCAGTGTTGTAAGAAAAATGATAATAGACTTAATCCCAATATTTTATCACTTAACATATAATCTGCATGAATCTGGTTGAGATTAATCCAAATTCACAAAAAAAAGGCCAATATTGTTATAACGATAACAAAAAGTAAGATGAGAAAATGTAAATTAAAATATATATATATATATATATATATATATATATATATATATATATATATATATATATATATATATATATATATATATATATATATATATATATTGTAGTAAGACGAATCATTACCTTAAATTTGAGTGAGCCATCTTTATCGTTGTAATCTCAGCCTTTGGCAATCGAGTTACACCTGTCAAGGAAAGCTTAACAAACAAACAAAAAATATATATTAAGAGTTAATAACAATTGATGTCATACATGAAAATATGGTCAAGACACCATATGATTATGTATGAGAAGCAATACACAAGATAGTTAACAGGAAGTCCTTTTGACACATTTACTAATTTCAATCTCGTTGTCATTCAAAGTGGCCGTTCTTCGCCTTACAATTTACAACTTCATCAACTTCTTGATTGAAGTTAATGTGATTAAGGTTTTACTAACAGATGTTCACACCTTAGTGGGATATCGAGAACTCAACCATGAAAAGAATCCGTCTTGCAGCGCTTAATCTTGTTAGTAATTGCCTAGAAAAAAGTAAGCAAACTAAGAACAAAACCAAAACTTTTTTGACATATAAGATTCTGACCTATGCTTACAAATGTCCCATTTCAACCCAGTACCACTGATTTTGATCATCATAGTTCCACCTAAAAGATAAGCTATCAAATGATATTTACCACCGGATTATTTTGGTTTAATATAGTTATCATATTGCCACATAAAAGATTAATATCCAATAATATGCCAAACATTGCTTGCACATTTGTTCACTCAAAAATTCAAGGTGATAGGGGAAATTTCAAAAGATGATAAATTATCAAGGGAGTCAGATCACTCACATCTTTTGAGTTACGCACATGCTAAAGAGCTTGGCCACCAATTGCTGGTAATGACAGAGCAATGAGGTCCGTTTTATATCATGAGACTCTGAGAGTTATTTCTGATTCTGCCATTCAACTTACACCAATCGAGTCCCTATGTATTAAAAAGGAAAATTCCTTAAACAATACATATCAATCAAATACCTGATTTTTTTAATGTAAAAAAAAAATGAAACCTCTTTGCCGATACTTCTAGAATAGGTAGACACATGTCTATATATTAGCAAAATACATCTGTCATGGCTGACTGTAACTGGAAACAAAATACAACTGTTAACTAAGAATCATGATCAACTGAAAACAAAATGAAGAGAGAAACACAATAGAGAATATATACAATTGCATAAGGATCATGACAATAGATTTTCAGTTGTTCAACCTATAATTGTTTTACACAACATAATCGTCGTCTATGATACAACATATATATTATTTTCCTGGTTTACACAACATAATCGTTTTTATGATACAACATATACTGTATCCCAAAAAATCAGAGGTATCTGTAACCCTAAATAGCATTCTACAAATATATCAAATCATGGTTTATGATACAACCTAATCAACTATCTATTATTTCAGTGGTTGTCACCTAAATCATAACAAACAATGAAAATTATAGCAAACGATAATGTTGGAAATTGATTAAAGCAAACAAACCCATTTGCCAATTGTTACAGTATTCATTACACATTCTTGGAGATAATCGATAAGCCCCCAATTTGTTTTGGTTGTTCGTCCATGATGATACCCATAAACAATGATTGCTGTAACCATCAATTCAAAAATGCCTAAAAATCAAATTAGAAAATTGGTTAATTCAAACAAACATATCACATATAATTTGAATTAAAATGTGCAGAAAAACGCACAATCATCAATGGATTACCAGGTTTATGCTGACGAAAACATTTGATTCATAATGATCCGCCTTTTTGGTTCAATTTTTTACAGGCGGCATGTTTTAGGCGTCATGATTTTGGGTTTTTTAGTTAGGGCTTATGTTTTAGGGATGTTGTTTGTGTTTATTTGATCTGATTGATGATTCATAGGAAAATAATATTTGATCTGGTTGTGATTTTAGGATTGTTATTAGGGTTTTTTGATTAGGGATAGTTGAGAGGATATGTGTGTGTGTGTTTTGTTTTAGGTTGTGAATCAAATGAGAGAAGCCAAAGACTTCCGCCCATTTTTTTGTTTGGCTTAATTTTGTGCTGAAAATGAATGAGAAGCGTTGGATGAATGTATTTTACACGTGTCATTATCTGAACAATTTTGAGAGGAGAGATTGTAGGAAAACCTAGTTTTATATAGATAGTAGATTTATTTTATAAATTAAATATCATATAAAAAAATGCCAACTTATTTGAAAATGGAAAAAAACGAAATAATAAAAAAAAAACAAGTACATAAACGTGTGGCTAAGAAATCAAATGATCCACAAAAGTCAAAAATGACAGCAGGTATCTCAGAAAGCCACAAGAACTAGGTGGGTTTTATCAAATACCTTATGTAAAGGTATCATCTACTATTTCATATCCCAAAACTTAAAACAAACAATTGTTTTAAAAAATGATTCCTTTCTTTCAATCCATATACCCCAAACAGCCCATAAATTATAGATTTAACGTATTGTTCCATGCCGGGCCCCGCTTCCTTCTGTTTGTGTTGTAGCTTTAATTCGGTCCCATGCAACTATTTTATTCCACCACGTGTGATCAACGCCTATCACGTGTTTTTAATAAAATAACGGTATAAATTTTTGCTATAAATGAAAATTTGAGAATATTTGTAAGTTGGGTTCATTTTAGATCAACTTTGTATTTTAAAAATCAGATGGCAAGATTTCCACTCTTCATTCTTTTCATCTAATGCCTGAGTTTAAAGAAGACATTTTAATAAAATACACACCGCAGAAAAAAAAAAGAAAAAAAAAAGGAGGAAAAAAATAGTAACCAACTAGTTTAGCTCAGTTGACCATATGAGCTCTTTAGGGGAGGTTGTTTCCATGAGGTCTCAAGTTAGAGTCTCACTGGGTTTTACTGCTAGGTAAGAATCTGTGTTGGGCTCTGACAACTCAGATGCGACGAGTCTCTAACTCATTAACCGATAGTATTGTACTAACTTATCGTTAAAAAAAATGCAGAAAAAGAAGAAAAATAGTCATTTAAAAATAGTCATTTCCTACCACTAGATTAATCACATGCCTAGCACATTTATCTAAAGTATTACTCAAACCCTCCCATAAACACATCTCCTCCTCTCAACCACACACATCTCTTGTCAACCATCCCTCATTTACTAACTATTGGAAAATGAGTTTTGCAAAGTGGTTTTTGCAAACTTTGGACATTATTTAATATATGTATATGTTACATATATTTGTGTTACTTGGGGGTAGGGTTGTAAACGAACCGGACGAACACGAACGGAGCCCTGTTCATGTTCGTTCATTTAATTTTAACCGATATATAAACGGACACATATGCTTAAATGGACGAATTTTCTTGTTCATGTTTGTTTATTAAGAAAATGAATTGTTCATGTTCGTTCATTAAGACACTAAACGAACTCAAAACGAACATAAACAATCGAACATAAATGAAAATAGACAAACAAACATAAAATTTATAGAATTCTTCACAATATATTATTTTATAAGTGTTGCTTTGTTTAAACAAATCAAATTTTAAAATTATAAAATTAAAAGACATGATATATGAACATAAATAGATAAATAAATATAAACGAACTTTAAAGAACGCCTAATCGGACGTTCACGGACATAAATGAACGAATGAGACTTTTGTTCATGTTCGTTCATTTAACTAAACGAACGTAAAATATTGTTCATGTTCGTTTATTTAATAAACGAACGAACATAAACGAACTTTTTACCGAACGGTTCATGAAATATTCACTGAACGTTCAGTTCGTTTACAGCCCTACTTGGGGGCGTTTTGTTCTTCTTTAAGAGAGCTTCGCAACAAGCTAAAGTATGTCCAAAATGGAGTTAAGATGAATGAGATATCGTGTCTCAAAGTGGGACACTTGAAACACAAAATTTGGAAACAAAAACACATCCCACATCGCCTAGTGAAGGAAGTGGAGACTAGTTTATAAGCATATCCTTGTACTAGCTTTCAAATTCCTTTAGGTGAGCTATGCTCCCACTCCTACGTGCGCGCGCGCAGGGGGTTGGAGAAAATGGGATTTCTGGGCCAAAATGGGTCCGAAGCTTCTGAACTCGCGTGACCTGCGGACACAAATGTAGCTCCGAAGCCTCGCTTACATGCGTAGTAGTAGTTTCCAGGAAATTTTGTATCTGTTTATTTATAGAAACGATTTAAACTTTGTGAACAAGTTTTATAAAATCTTTTTAAATAAATGGAAGATATCGAAATTGGTTTTAGATGGAAACAAATTTGCATATCTTGGTGTATATTTAACAGTGATTCAATCTTGGCGAACAAGATAGGTTTTCACTATAAATATAAC